>JAUPMG010271666.1:0-33626 GCA_031762675.1 Pachysandra terminalis
AAAAAAACTGAAAAACAATAAATTCTATAAAAGACCACTATCTCCTGTATCACCCCTTGGCCTTTCAGCTACAAAAAACTCTTGACCTTTTATTTTTTTTTCAATTAACTTCTAAATTTAAAACCCACTAAAAATAACATTTAATGTTTATTCAACACTTTCTAAGAACCTGAAAATTCTTTCAACATCCAATTGTATTGTTTTGAACTAATAACAAGACATGATAACTCAGAAACTTTCCTCGTTACGACTTCCATTAATAAGAATTACCACCAAAATCACTTCATCATGTTCTGCAGGTGTGATCTCTCCAGCCAGCTTTCCCAACATTTTATACTTTATCATGCATTCATAGATTCCCATTCTCATTGTCCAACATGCCTATTTCTTAGGACGATGAAATGCTTCATAGATTCACCTTGCTTTAAATGGGCTTAAAACAAAGCTGTCTTTGTGTAGTCATTTATGCCAAATTAAATGGCTTCATACCAAGTCCTTGATCCTATTACTAGTCGTTCAAATGGATGAGTAACAACCAAAATTATACTAAATAAATTTCTCTGACATTCATGAAGACTTCTTCATATGAGACTATTTCTGAACTTTCTGTATGCACTAGTATAGTTTTGCAAAAAATCCTCTAATGGTCTAGTGGAAATGTGCAAGAATTCTGGTTCCGACTAAACACACCATAACAGTATCATCAGATTCGTGCTTTAAGATGATCAGTAGTCATTTGATCTGACTACCCATTAAAAATCGAAAATATCTACATCCGATATTCTGCAGAATTATAATGCACTTCATTGTACTCATTAAAAACTTAAAAATCAAAACATAATTATTAGTAGTAAGCTTATTTATATAAACAAATCAGCGTTTCTTGATCTTGCTCTCTCCAGTCACCATCATTAAACTGATTTTCCACTAGTTACATGTACATGACTTCATCTTCGTTCATTTTAGTTTGTCCATTTTCACGGTTTTTAATAATCACAATGATCTCATTTAATTCCCTACAACATTCATGTAAAAAGTAAAGAGCAATTATAACCAGGGTGGTCGATTGAAGAAGACTCTTCATTTCACTCTAGTTTATAGGGAAAAGGAAGTTATGGGACAGAAGATCTGGATTGTAGGATTAGACAATGTCATGTATCTCGTTTGGTTATCTTGTCTATATACATGCATCAATTCTTGTACTATATCCATATCCAGCTGGGGAGGGAAAAAAGAATTAATTATATTAGAATCATTGTGACAATATTGTACAGCATTTGGAGATTTTGTAGTAATGTTTTCCCACATTTGGAGATTTAGTTGTATTTTTACCATGTTTGGAGATTAGTTGTAATTACAATATCTAATCTGCAAATGCACTAATTTTGTGGGTCAACTATAAACCAAATACCATATCTTCTCACTTACAGTAATCTGTAAGACTATGTTCTGCCGAATATTGAATCCATACCCATTTTAATTATGTTCTTGGCCTAAAATAGACCTTTGCATTTGTTGGTGTATCTTGGCTATCAAAATGATGAAATTTACTTTATTTTTCTTTCACTTTTTTCAATTTGAAGTTCAAGCATATTTTTTAGAACTACTTCCTATGTTATGTTGCCAATATCAACTATTTTCTTTTTTTAATCTTCCTGTTATTTTTTTTTTTTCAAAAACTTGTTTTTGTTTGATCCACCAATGAATATACTATAATGCAATACAAAGGAGCAAACTAGCAACAATGAAATCCTCTCCTTTCACGGAAGTTAACCAAGGTTTTGGGATATATCACGATGTAGCAACGATGTGGTGAGATACAATAAGAAATGTAGATCCATTTCAGTTCTTGAGATGCTAAAGCCATATAATTAGTACAAACCATCTTATTATCAGAGTCGACATATAAGAATATTTACACATACAAAGAAATTATTTTGCATTTTTTGTTGATAAAAGATATTGAAGTGAATTATTGTTACTGCCTTCCACATTAGCAGAAGAGTTTCTGCAACTTAGTTATGTCAAAGATTAAGAAAAAAAAATTCATAAAAAAGGAAAGGAGAGCATACATAAGAACAGATGAACCCCTTCATCATGTACCTAAAAATTACTCAGATCAAGATAATATTAACTCATTGTTGGCAGAGAATTTATAAATAAAGTTAAATCCTAGAGACAATCCTCAAAGTTTGCTCCATCGTTAGGCAAGCTCCACACTTTGCAATTGTTTTTTCGTCATATCTGTCATTTCATTTTCTTTCTCATTTGGTCATTGTTATATATATATATTTCCTTTGGTATTATTACATGCAAGCATAGTGGTCTGCTGTCAGGTATAGAGCTGCACAATCCTTACAATTATTGCTAATGATCTTAATGTTCATATATGAAATCATTATAATGTTGCACTTGTTTAGTCTTATTTTGGGCTATGATCCTCCCAAGTGGTGGCCTGCAAATTAAATGCTCCGAGCAACAATTAAACTTATGCTTGGCAACCAAATGTCAAATGAAGGTTTTTGTGCAGCATATGATTATCAATATTTTCACGAAAATTAGTTAGTAACTAAATGCAATATATCCAAAAGAAATTGAGCTTGCATTTATAATTTTCTTCCCATTAAATATTATTTCCTAAATAACACAAAATTTTGTATATAGATCATACACTAATTATAATGTTTGAACAATAAAATAGTCAAGGTCCCATGGTCAAAATTGATTTTATAAAGTTCTAATATGCTCAAAGCTTGGTTTGTTACGTACCATCGTTACTAGTTGCAGGATAAATTGCATTCCATTGTTGCTTGAAAAATACTTGAGGATTTTTCACCAATGAAATGAATGCATTTGTTTCCTTTAGGATCATAAAATCCAAGTGACCTTTTTTGATTACCTAGTAGAATCAGGATTTCGTTCTTTTCCCACCTACGAGAGTGAATTGTTGAAAATCGTACCAGTTGAACAGGATAAAATGGAAAAACGAATTTTCTTGTGAATTTATTTTAGTCACCAAGGAAATGAACATAATATCTGCTTTCAGTACTGGACAAAAGAGGAGCAGGACCCTAAACATCTGAGTACATTAACTCCAAAGGACTAGATGACTGAGACAGAGAAGTAGAGAAAGGAAAAAATATGATTTTTTTCCTAGTTGAAAAGATGAACAAATATTAGGAAAAATCTTATTCTTGACATTTGACAATTTATTTGCAAATAAAATATGATCTACCATGTGAGACGCAGAATGGCCAAGCCGTTGATGCCAGATATCAGATGAAACCAATGAGTGCCTCCTTTGAATCAGTCATTGAAGGGGGGTATGAGAAGGGAGTTTATAGAGACTATCTTTAACTTAACCTCCGTCCCTGTTTTACGGTCCTTTTATCAAGCAACATGAATCATTAAATTCAACGGTAACATCATTGTCAGTTGTGAACTGTCTAACAGATAGCAGATTTTTGCTAATATCAGGAACATGAAGAATATCATTCAGAATAAATCTACCAGATAAACTTGATAAGAAGGAAGATCCCTTGTGGAATATTTTCAAACTTGACCATTACCAATATGCACTTGATCTGGTTCTATATATTCATATCGAATAGATAGATTACTGAGATCAGAGGCGATATGTAAGGACCTAAATCCACTAAAAAGGATGTTTACTTAATTAATTAGAATGATAAGGGTTGTTTTTAAGAGTAATAACAGGATTTGGGGGTTTTAGTGTAATTAACTTACAAATGAGATATTGTGAGGAATTATTGAAACTTAATTTGAATTAGCTGCGCATCCCTCCGTGAGTGGGATCATGGGCTGGTAATGGGAGGACAAAGAGGGAAGTTTCCATACACACATCCCACTCTTTCCCTATAACTTCAGAGCTTCCTTGGAGATTGGTTAAGCTTGAGAGAAAGAAAAGTGAAAGAAGAGAGAGAACTCAGATCTAGAATCCTAAACCCTAGATTTTCCCCTTGTAGTGGAGAGAAAGAAGAGTAGAAGAAGAGAACGAAGGAAGAAGAGCAGAGGAAGAACAATCTGAATTCCTATCACTAATCATTAATAGAGGAAAGTTAAATCTTACTGTATAATTCTCTTATGACACCATGTTGACATTCACATTGATTTCAATTCATGATTTATCCTAGTTATGTTAATATTGATTTCAATGCATGTTGAATTTAGTTGTTGTGTAAATGATGTTTAGCCTGGTTCAATTTGTGTACTATTGCTGATATTATGGTTATGAAACATTGGAAATGATGATGGTTGATTTGGGTATCAAAAAATGAGGTTTCAGAAGCCCAGAAAATACCCAGGTCGTGGCCCATTGGCAGCCACCGATACACCGGTGAGCCTACTGATAGGAAACGAAAATGCACAAAGAGGTCCCCAGCGGCAGGCACCGGTACACCGGTGGGCCTACCAACAAGCACTGCTTTTTAGGAAAAACCAGTAGGCACCAGTACATCGGTGAGCCTTTCGATGGATCAACAGGGTGGAATTTGGTGGATTATTGGATTAGGAATTGTGCCAATTGATGTGGGCATGATCCATGGAATCAAATCTGGATCTGAAGCTTGAGCCTACGTGCAGGGAATCAATTTTTTGTTCCATGTGGTTGATATTCACCATTTCACCTATTGACTTGGCCATATATAGGGGTTGAGACTCCTTTGTGGTAGTATTTCGATTTGTAGTGTAATTGTATGGTTTTGAAACATTGTGGGGAGCTTAAGAGGGCCTCTAATTGGATTATCCGTGTGTATGGGCACGTGGATAGTTTCTGTTGGTGATTATCATTTGGAGTCCTAGTAATAATGCACACATACTAGGCTTATATGGACTGTTAAGTGAGCCCAGGAGGTGGAAATCTATGGACTATCCTTGCGAGGTTTTCCAGAGAGGTTGACTATATACCTGTGGGGTGAAAGGGCCTACTTAAACTCGGGTAGGTACTTTGCAAAGTCCTATACAGGTTGTTTATTTCTTGAGTATCGTACACTCATAAAATTAGCATATGGTGGCTTTCGTACCATGAGTTAGTGCCTGGAACGAAGAGAGGGCATCCGGCTGTTCCTGATGACCTATGTCCCAAATTTGGTTTCATTGAGAAGCTACACATGACGGGCACTTAACGGAATATGTTTGCTTAGTACATTCATTTCACTTCACTTTATTACATTCTTTGATTGAGCATACATCTAGAGCATCTGAATGATTCACTTCACAGCATTTACATTTCATACATAAATCAAGTATATCATTTATACTTTTATCTTATTGGTGTATTTCTGACCATTATTTGATCAATTGGTATCATATGGGATGGATGACAATTTTGATTTCTTACTGGGCATTCTAAGCTCACGCAATTTCTCATGTTGCAGGATGAGAAGGATGAAGGCAGACTTGATGTGCTGCCATGTTGGTTTTATCAGTTTTTAGACTTTTACTCTTTTGGAGAGTTTTTGTGATGTAATAAACTTCGTTTGCTGATTACTATGTTTATTTTGGATTATTTGAGAGTCATGACTCACCTTAAGTCATTGATTGTTGTTGGATTCCGTTTTTGTATTTGATCAGCTTCTGCACTCTGTTTGAATAAAGGTATGCTATTAGCTTTTATTTCTTGTATTTGATGGCAATCCGCGTTCCATGCGTGGAACCCGAAGGTCTCAGTTCGAAATCCGTGCCACCTGCATAGGGATTCCTACCAAGGGTTTTGGGGTGTGACAGATTGGTATCAAAGCACATGGTTTAAACAAAGTAAGGAAATGAAGAGACTAGTGAACATAGGTATCACTTAGAGATCTAAAGAAAGGATGGAGGAACGTAGAAATGCTAGGTAGGAATTGTGTGTTGTTTGATAACATGTTGTGTGCTATACATGTGTTCTTAGTAGGATATATTGTAGATCAATAGACTTATCGCGTACTTTGGGTTTGTAGATGGCTGGAGGAGAAGAGCTACTACTGGTCAGGGATCACCCTTAGGAGCTAGGGCTGATACTAACTCTCAGCTAATGATTGTCTACCAGATATTACGAGACATGGCCTCTATGTACCGGGACCAGATGAAGCGTTAGGCTATAACTGACCAGAGGATGGATTAGGGATCGTCGATTGCATAGCTGGAGAAATTCAAGAAATTGACTTCGCCTACATTCGACGGATTGGGTGAGCCACACCATGATCAAGACTGGCTATTGGATGTGGAGCATATATTCCGTATGATGGGCCCAGATGATCAACGAGTGTCCTTGGCTACTTTTATGCTCAAGAGCGAGGCACTCCATTGGTGGGATATGGTAAAGAGGAACCTGAGTGAAGCCATGAAATAGGAGTAGTTCCAGAGTCAGTTCTTGGACATCTACCTTCCTAGCAGCTATCGGAGATAGTTAGCTTTAGAGTTTATGTGGTTAGAGCAGGGTTCAGACTCTGCAGCCTAGTACGAGGCTACGTACGTGATGATGTTGAGGTACACACCTCATATGATAACAGAAGAAGCGGACAAAGTCGCTAAGTTCGAAGAGGGCTTGCGACCAGCCATACGATCCAAAGTAGCACCGCAACGACTTAAGTCTTATACCGAGGTTCTGGTGTGCGCATAGCATGTGGAGAGAGAGAATTGGATAGAGCTTCCACACAGAGAGATCATTCCAAGTAGGAAAAATGTTGGTACCAGCCTTGTCAGCAGAGGCAGAGTACTGATCGACGTTAGAGGAGTGATGTTAGGCCAGCTAGGACTCCACCAGTTGATGTAGCAACTCCTGTGGCACGAGATGCACAGAGGTAGCCATTACCACCGTAGGATCAGCATTTTCGTCGGTGTGATGCAAGATTATGTTATAACTGTGGTCATGAGGGACATATCCAGAACAATTTCAGAATGTCGAGGAGGGATGACAAGCCAATGCCATGACGAGCACATTTGTTCCTCGTGATGACCGTGCTACTAATACCGTGGTGGAAGGTACCATCCATTTATTTCATATCCCAGCCCGTGTGTTACTTGATTCTGATGCATCTCATTCATTCATAGCTAGTAGCTGCATATTATTTTTGGGTTTGCAACCGAGTAGACTGGAGAGTCCGTTGTGTATAGTTAACCCAATAGGAGGGATTGCCACTCTACACAGAGTATGTCGTGCTTGTGTGGTAAGAGTGGGTGACCTAAATCTTGAGGCAGACCTGGTAGTACTGGATATGGTTGACTTCGAGGTGATTCTCGGTATGGATTGGCTCTCTCTGTATCATGCAAGGGTGAATTGCTTCGAGAAATCAGCAGTGTTCGATCTTCCCAGAGGGTGTCGTCTAACATTCCTTGGGACTGAGAAAGGCACCTATCAGAAAGACTTCCTATATGCTGCGGATGTGGGACAAAAGTTATCTTTAGAGGAGATTCCTACAAACTGAGATTTCGGAGTTGTATTCCAAGAGATCCCTGGTTTGCCACCAAACGGGAGGTAGACTTCAGCATAGAACTTGTGCCTAGCACTACTCCAATTTCACTAGCGACTTATTGGATGGCTCTGGTTGAGTTATGCGAGTTGAAGGAGCAGCTAGACGGGCTGAGTGCACTTGGTTTCATCAGGCCGAGTGCACCTCTGTGGGGCGTGCCAGTCATATTCATGAAGAAGAAAGACGGGTCACTTCGCCTTTGCATCGATTATAGATAGCTGAATCGGGTGATTGTGAAGAACTAGTACCCAATGCCGAGGATCGATGATCTATTTGACCAGTTGAGAGGAGCCCAATTCTTTTCGAAGATTGACTTGAGATCAGGTTACCATCAGTTGCGGATTTTGGATGAGGACATTCAGAAGACGACCTTTCGTACTAGCTATGGGCATTACGAGTTCGTGGTTATGCCATTTAGGTTGACGAATGCGCCGACAACTTTCATGGACCTGATGCAAGGGTATTTAGACCTTTCTTGGATTAGTTTGTCGTTATCTTCGTGGATGACATTCTGATTTACTCGAGGTCAAAGGAAGAGCACGAGGAGCACCTCAGGATTGTGTTACATACATTGTATGACCACCTACTGTACGCCAAGCTGGAGAAATGTGATTTCTGGAGGGATTAGGTTAGATTCCTTGGTCATATAGTATCCAGGAGTGGCATCTCCTTGGATCTGGCTAAGGTGGAGGCAGTTCTTGGTTGGGAGCAACCAAAGAATGCGTTAGAGATCCAAAGTTTCCTTGGTCTTGCAAGCTACTATAGGAGATTCATCGAGGGATTCTCCACTATTGCAGTACCGTTGACTCGCTTGACTAAGAAGGAGGAAAAATTCATTTGGGACGAGCAGTGTGAGTTGGATTTTGAGGAACTCAAGAAGAGATTGACCTCAGCACCAATTCTAGTTGTACCTGTCGCTGGACATAAGATGGAAGTCTACACGGATGCATCATTGCACTGCTTGAGTGCAGTGCTTATGCATGGTGGTCGTGTAATGGCTTATGCATCCCGAAAACTTATGGTTCATGAGTGCAACTATCCTATTCATGACGTCAAGTTGGCCGCAGTTGTATTTGCTCTAAAGCTGTGGAGGCACTACTTGTACGACGAGGAGTTTGAGCTATTTTCGGACCACAAGAGTCTGAAATACATTTTTACGCAGAAAGATCTGAACATGCGCCAGTGGAGATGGTTGGAGCTTGTTATTGACTACATCTCTACCCTTCACTATCATCCTGGGAAGGAAAATGTTGTAGCAAATGTACTGGGACGTAGATTGTGTGGATTTTTAGCTCAGTTGATGCGGCAAGAGTGGAGTCTTTAGGAGATTATAGTTGATTTGGGAGTGCAGTCTGTGGACCAGTAGAGCGAGGGTTATCTTTTTAGTCTAGTTGCCAGACCTTCTTTGGTAGATCATCTTGCTGTTAGTCAAAGGAATGACCAGGATCTTCAGTTGTTAGCAACAGATGACGGGAAACCAAAGTGGGTGGTGCACCCAGATGGGCTGATTAGATATCAGGGTTGCCTTTGTGTCCCAGGCGATCAGGATATCAGAAGAGAGATCTTAGAGGAGTCACACAAGTCACGGTATTCCATTCATCCTGAGAGTACCAAGATGTATTGCAACTTGTGTGTGAACTTTTTGTGGCCGGGAATGAAGAGGGAGATTGCTCAGTTCGTGGCGTGATGTCTCACGTGTCAGCAGGTAAAGGTCGAGCATATGAGATCAGCTGAACTATTGCAACCTTTTCCTATAGCTAAGTGGAAGTGGGAGAACGTCACCATGGACTTCATAGTTGGCTTGCCCAAGACAAGAGGTAGTATGGACTCCATTTGGGTGATCGTGGATCGGTTAACCAAATCAGCTCATTTCTTACCTGTGAGAATCTCAGCATCAGCTTAGGAAATCGCGAGATTGTATGTTCAAGAGATTGTAAGAATGCATGGTGTACCAGTGAGTATTGTTTCGGACCGTGGTTCTCTGTTTACATCCAGATTCTGAGAGGGTTTGCAGAAAGCCATAGGAACACAGTTGGACTTCAGTACGGCGTATCACCAGCAGAAAAATGGCCAAACCGAGAGAGTGAACCAAGTACTAGAGGATATGTTACGATCTTACGTAATGAAATTTGGTGGTAGTTGGGAAGAACATCTACCTCTGGTAGAGTTTTCTTATAACAACAACTATAATTCAAGCATTGGCATGGATCCATTTGAGGCGTTCTACGGTTGACCTTGCCGTTCGCCTGTTTGTTGGGCAGAAGTCGGAGAGGCCAGTGTTCTTGGACCAGAGATGGTTCAAGAGACCACAGCTAAGGTAAAACTAATTTGCGACAGACTGAAGTTAGCACAGAGCAGACTAAAGAGTTACATAGACAAGAGGAGGAGAGATCTAGAGTTCGTGGTTGACGAACGCGTGTTCTTGAAGGTTTCCCCCATGAAGGGTGTGATGCACTCTCACAAGAAAGGAAAGGTAGCTCCATAATATGTCGGACCCTTCAAAGTGTTGGAACACATTGGACATGTAGCATACCGAGACGCATTACCTCCACAACTTTCAGCAGTGAACGATGCTTTCCATGTGTCATTCTTGAGGAAGTATGAGCCTGACCCTTCAAATGTAGCTCCGAGAGGATGTGTCCTATGTAGAGAAACCGATGTGGATCTTGGAGCAGAAGGAGCAAGTCTTGAGTACCAATACTATACCTTTAGTGAAAATCCAGTGGGGTCCTCACGACGAGTCTGAAGCCTCGTGGGAATTAGAATCGGAAATCCGGGAGTGCTATCCACAACTTTACACGGATTAAGATGCGTAATTTTGGGGTCAAAATTCTCTTAAGGGAGGTAGGTTGTAAGGGCCTAAATACACTAAAAATGATGTTTACTTAATTAATTAGAATGATAAGGGTTGTTTTTAAGAGTAATAACAGGATTTAGGGGTTTTAATGTAATTAACATGCAAATGGGGGTATTATGAGGAATTGCTAAAACTTAATTTGAATTAGCTGCGCATCCCTTCGTGAGTGGGATTGTGGGCTGGTAATGGGAGGAGAAAGAGGGAATTTTCCATACGCACATCCCACTCTTTCCCAATAACTTTAGAACTTCCTTGGAGATTGGTTAAGCATGAGAGAAAGAAAAGTGAGAGAAGAGAGAGAACTCAAATCTAGAATCTTAAACCCTAGATTTTCCCCTTGTAGTGGATAGAAAAAAGAGTAGAAGAAGAGAAGGAAGGAAGGAGTGAAGAGGAAGAATAATCTGAATTCCTATACCTAATCACAAGTAGAGTAAGTTCAATATTACTGTATAATTCTATTATGACACCATGTTGAGATTCACATTGATTTCAATGCATGATTTATCCTAGTTATGATCATATTGATTTCAATGCATGCAGAATTTAGTTGTTATGTAAATGATGTTTAGCCTGGTTTAATTTGTGTAATATTGCTAATATTATTGTTATGGAACATTGGAAATGATCGTGGTTGATTTGGGTATCAAAAAGTGAGGTTCTGGAAGCCCAGAAAATACCCAGGTCGCGTCCCATTGGCAGGCACCAGTACACCGGTGAGCCTACCGACAGGGAATGAAAATGCACAGAGAGATCCCCACCAGCAGGCACCGGTACCTCGGTGAGCCTGCCGACATGGACTGATTTTAGGCAAAATTGACCCACCGGTAGGCACCGGTACACTGGTGAGCCTATTGATGGATCAACAGGGTGGAATTTGGTTGATTATTGGATTTGGAATTGTGCCAATTGACATAGGCATGATCCATGGAATCAAAGCTGAATCTGAAGGCTTGAGCCTACCTGAGGGGAATCACTTTGTCGTTCCATGCGGTTGATATTAACCATTTCACGTATCGACTTGGCCATATATAGGGGTTGAGACTCCTTTGTGGTGGTATTTGGATTTGTAGTGTAATGCTATGGTTTTGAAGCATTATGGGAAGCTTATGACAACCTCCAATCAGATTATCCATGTGTATGAGCGTGTGGATAGTTTTCGTTGGTGATTATCATTTGGAGTTCTAGTAATAATGCACGCATACTAGGCTTATATGGACTGTTAAGTGAGCCCAGGAGGTGGAAATCTACGGACTATCCTTGCGAGGTTTTTCGGAGAGGTTGACTATATACATGTGGGGTGAAAGGGATGACTTAAACTAGGGTAGGTACCTTGCGAGATCCTATACAAGTTGACTATTCCTTGAGTATCGTACACTCATAAATTTAGCATATGGTGCCCTTTGTACCATGGGTTAGTGTCTAGAATGAAGAGAGGACATCCGGCTATTCCTGGTGACCTATGTCCCAAATTTGGTTTGATTGAGAATGTAGTGACCTAAATCCTCTATTAGAAGGGTTCCTTAAGTGATAATAATTTATAAATTAACTATAGTGTATTTTATTTGGCAACTAACTATATAAATTACAGATTATATTAGTATAAGGGTGTATTTTAAAATTAATTTATTATTTTGGGGTCCTAGTGTAATTATTATCTAAATGGGGTATTATCCATAATTTTAAAATTTGAATTCTAATTCCACACACGCAAGGCTACGTGGGATTGTGAGGATTTATGTCTTGAGAGAAGAAAGAAAGTTGATAAATATCCTTCCCTTCCCATCTCAAGGAAAAACGTTGGATTGAATCTGGAGAGATTGAGAGAGTTGAGAGAAAGGGTTTCAGATCTGAAACTAAACCCTAGAATCCATTTTTGCAGTGCCAAAGGAAGAGAGCGAAGGAAGAAGAAGAAGAAGGAAGAGAAGAAGAATCTGGTGATATCTGAATTTATATAATCAGATCAAGTAAGTTAATTCTTATTGTATAATTCCTTTCTGTGTTCATGTGATTATATTCATGTTCTTGAGTGTTTATGTATATTTTCGATGATTTGGTTGCATGAGATTGTGTTCAATAAATTAGAAATAAGTTGGGTTATGTTCTAACATATTTTACCATGAAAAGCCATAGATTTGAAACCATTAGAATTGACCACAACCAAATTGGGGATCAAAGGGATTAAAATCCCCGAGATCTAGAAATCCCCTGATCACACCCAGATCAGTACCCATCGGTACACCGATGAGGGTACCGATATGGGGCAATTTATAGGCAAAAATAGGGCTTCAGTACCCTCCGTTACACCGGTGAGGGTACTGATGAACACCCTGCAGACTTTAGACCATCGGTACCCACTGGTACACCGGTGAGGGTACCGACAGAACATGTTTTCTAGGCAAAACGAGCCCATTGAGGGTACCGATGGAGCACCTAGATGCACACAGGCTTGGGATTTGATTAGGAATTGATGTGGACTCGTACCATTGGCTTTGTAATTGATTTGTTAGACTCAAGATAGACCATAGAATATATCTTGGAGTTCCATAATAGCTTGGTACCCATCAATCACATTGGACTTGATAGTAACTAGTATTGGACTCAATTGAATTAATATGGCGTTTATTATTAATCTACTGCATTCATGCTAGGCTGATATAGGACGTTAAGAAAGCCCTGAAGGTGGGAAATAAAGGGTTTCCTTTTTAGGATTCCTACGGGTTGAATACATACCTTATGGGTCAAAATCCCCACTTAAAATAGGGTAGGATGCTTGCAAGCTCCTATACAGGTTGGAACACCTTGAGTATTGTAAACTCTTAAATTAGCATTGGGTTAGAATTTTCGAGAGTAGCATCTACACTGAATTAGCACAATGGTGTCCTTCTACTATGGGTTAACGCTCGGAATGAAGAGGGGACATTCGACTGTTCGTAGTGGCCTTTGCCTGAAATCTGGTTTGTAATGTATTGGAAGTTATTAGGGCACTTAACAGTCTATATTTGTTTGTCACATTCATTTGCATATCATCATCATTGTATTCCTTGTTTGAGCATTCATCTAGAACAGATGTATGATTCATTAATTAATTTCATATCATCATTTAATTCATTATAATTAACTGTTTATATTGCATGCCTGTATTGCCATGACTTGGATTGACTCTATTGATATCATATGGGAATGGATGACTGTTTGATTGACTTACTAGGCATTCAAAGCTCACGCAACTTGTCATGTTGCAAGATCAGAAGGATGATGGATTACTTTGCTTTGGACTAGGATTGGATTTGAATTGCTTGCTCCTGCATATTCTGTTGTTTATTGTTTATCTAGATTAGGGCTTTTGGTGAACATTGAGTTATAATGACGTAGTTAATTTTATACTTTGGCTTTGTACTTTCTTTTTGGGGGTCATGACTCAGGTGAAGTCATAGATTGTGATTTGGATTATATGTTTTCTTTAGCTTCCGTAATTGTGATCAATAAAGGTATATTCTACTTTTATTACTTGTGGTTTTGATATGGCAATCCGCATTCCAGCGATGGAACTCGAAGGTTGCACTTCGAGATCCGTGCAGTCCCGTATAGCGAATTGTGTTACGGGTTTGGGGGTGTGACAGAGAAGCTACAGATGAGGGACACTTAATGGAATTTGTTTGCTTAGTACATTCATTTCACTTCACTTTATTACATTCTTTGATTGAGCATACATCTAGAGCATCTGAATGATTCACTTCACAACATTTACATTTCATACATAAATCAAGCATATCATTTATACTTTTATCTTATTGTTGTATTTTTGACCATTATTTGATCAATTGATATCATATGGGGATGGATGACAGTTTTGATTTCTTACTGGGGATTCTAAGCTCACGCAACTTCTCATGTTGCAGGATGAGAAGGATGAAGGCGGACTTGATGTGCTGCCATGTTGTTTTTATCGGTTTTAAGACTTATACTCTTTTGGAGAGTTTTTGTGATGTAGTAAACTTCGTTTCCTGATTACTCTATTTATTTTGGATTATTTGTGAGTCATGACTCACCTGAAGTCATTAACTGTAGATGGATTCCATTTTTCTGTTTGTTCTGCTTCCGCACTCTATTTAAATAAAGGTATACTATTTGCTTTTATTTCTTGTATTTGATGACAATTCGTGTTTTATGCGTGGAACCCGAAGGTCTCACTTCGAAATCCATGCCGCCCGCATAGGGATTCATGCCACGGGTTTTGGGGCATGACACAATATGGTTAGTGACACCTGAGTCAGGCTATTAGGAAAAATCGTTGGATGGATTTTGTAATATAGTAGCAAGTGCATATAGTTGATCTTCCTTTAGAGCATGATCATAACCTTTATTGCAATTAATTGCTAAATGACTTGGACGATTGCATACATGACAGACTACACGTGGAGTAGCAGAGAAGAATTGTTGATGACCAGTGTTATGTGATTGATGATCATAACCTTGATAGGTTGAGCATCCACTACCACGCCCCCTTCTTCTTTTATTGAAGTTTGGTTGTTGACGGGATGTCCATCCACCACCATGAGAAGGGTGTGTCCTCGTACTGCCACGTTTTCAATGATTCCACTTTGATCAATGGAAGTGGAATGTTGTTGAGCAAGCCTTATTTCATGATTGAACAACAAAACATGCAATATATCTATGGAGACAAGGTCAGAGTGAGTGGTTATCGAAGTAACAAAAGACTCATTTTCTGTACCCAAACCAGCAAGGACATAGAGGATTAGATCTTCATCGGACACGGGTTGAGTTGCTGCAGAGAGACTATCAAATATTCCTTTTTTTTCCTTTTACAAGTAGTCTGACATCCTCATTGATCCCTTTTGGAGTGTTTGCAGTTGCAACCTTAGTTACATGACACGAGCTCTTGAGTGGGATGACAACATATTCTCAAGAGTTAACCAAACGTCTTTGGCATTTAATAGATCAATGACAAAAGCAAGAACAGTATCACTCAAAGAGGATATAATCCAACTGAGTATCAGTTGGCAAACTTGTTCAAGGTTGTATAGGAAGGATTTAAATACGATTCAGTTACATTTTCATTAACCATAATATTTGGTGGATATACTTCTTCTCCAGTTAGCATGTCCATGAATTCATATAATCGGAGAATGGGGAAGAATTGAGATTTCCATAATAGATAGTTATTCTTTTTTAGTTTCAAAGAAATAAAATGAATGATATTACCAACCGATGGAGTGGTATTTCCATAAGACACTTCATTAGTTGCAGCATTCACAGTTGATGATGATGACTCAATTTTTTTGACTCGAGTCTAAAGAGCTCTGATACCATGTAAGACTTTAAAAGTGTTGTGTTCTCCTTAAACTTCGGAGATACATGAATTTTGTATTTATCTCATTTTCTGAGATATCCAACATATCAGTGTTAAAAAAGAAAGATAAACCAGATGAAGAAGAAATCAAGCACACAAAAACATTAGATTCTTCTATTCTCCAAAGCTCAGAAAAAGTGTTACAAAGAGCAGCCACGAAAGTATGATAAATACCTTGTAATTAGGACTAAACATAATAGAATTGAAATTACTATTCGACTGGCAAATTTGATGGTTGGATCATCAGTACTTCACGAATGCCTCAATAGCTTGCTCATTGAGATAGAGTCCATGATCTCATGGACTCTTATCCGTAACAACTTTTACTTTGTTTTCACTTGAACTTTCTTGCGAAGGTACTAATGTATACTTTATATCCACTCCTCCATTTGCAGTTTTAACAACTTTTACTTTGTTTTCACTTGAACTGTCTTGCGAAGGTACTAATGTATACTGTATTTCCACTACTCCATTTGCAGTGTACTGAATCCTTAGTTGTTTGTCTGATGTTGCTTCAACACTAGCAAGGCTAGGGGAATCAGTAGTTCCCGAGCACTAGATTACTCCATGGAGATCCTTGGTTTCTTAGTTGCTGATACCTTTTGTTTCTCTATATATTTGAAGACTTCACTCTTTGAGCAGAACTGTCGTTTTGTCGTTGGAGCTTCATAATACTGCATAACACAAATATTTCATATGTTCGGTAAGTAATTCTCACAAGAAGAACAAATACCATGAACTGTAACTCAATTATAGTACACACACACACATACACTCACACACACACACACACACACACATAAACACACACACACACACACACACACACACATATATATATATATATATATATATATATATATATTTAACAATACATTCAATTTGAAGAAAAATGTAAACTATAAGAAACATTGTTCACTAGAATAAATGTAAGTAATAAAACGGATACAACATCTTAGAAAAAAATAAATTAAATGCCTTTTATAGAAGAGAGATTGTGATGATCATGTCTACATTTTTCATAGTTCTCCTCATAAGTGATGGCATAATGTAATCCATTCTAAGTAATTGAAAGACGAGGCAATGGCTACCTACAAAGAGTGAACAGCGAAAGATCACAGAATAGTAATATCTTTTAAAAACTATGTTTACTCTTTAACAAGACCAATTCAACTGCTTTACACCTTAAATTAGGATTTGTACAGTCACTAAGGATGAAGATCTTCTATAAAACTGGGCTGTGTGAACCTCATACGAACCTCACACAAGATTAACACTTGTTTTAGGCAGGCACACAAAAAAGGGTGGCCATCACCAGTTAAGGTAGAAGCCATTTTTAGGTTCTCTAGGCCTCGTAGGTTTTTAAAAATGTATGTCACCCTTCTTAATGGTGCCCACCTAGGGACAAGTGTCAACCTCGTGTGAGGTTCACACAACCTAGGTTCACAGAAGATCCTCATCCTAAGCCTTATTAATTCAACATAACCATATCTATATAATACACTTTACTTCATTTTCCCCTATGTGTTAATGCTGTTATGTGAAGATTGATGCTACTGAGGCATTCAAGAAGTACTGATGATTCAACCATCAACTCCACAGATATAACGTTTAGGAATTTCACTTACTGTTATGTTTAGCCCTAACTACAGGGTATTTATCGTACTTTTTTCGTTGTTGCTCTTTGTAACACTTTTTCTAAGCTTTGGAGAATAATAGAACCTAGTGTGTATCCGTGGACGTAGGAACTATTTGATGAACCACGTAAATCCGTGTCTTGTGTGTGCTTGGTTTCTTCTTCATCTCGATTATCTTTCTTTCTTAACAGTTGAAGTTGCAGCAGAAGGTAATTTTACTGCCTCATTTCATTTATACGTTCTTGAACGCTTTTTTCCTCAATCATTGGGGTGCATATGTTTTTCTCAACATTAAATAGAACCCATTTAACTACATTTGTTCCAACTGCATAACCTTTTCCTTCTGCTGTCTTCAGTAGCTTCATAACTCTGAGAGAATTACCAAAACCAAATGAAAACATAGCTATATATACCATAACCTCAAATCTTGAGTCTGATATGGAAGAGAGCTATCTCATTAATCGTTAATACTGATAATAAATCAAATAATTTAACCATTAAAATCTTGCCGATGT
Source organism: Pachysandra terminalis (assembly GCA_031762675.1). Lineage (NCBI taxonomy): Eukaryota > Viridiplantae > Streptophyta > Magnoliopsida > Buxales > Buxaceae > Pachysandra > Pachysandra terminalis. The sequence goes on from JAUPMG010271666.1 coordinate 17,850, forward strand.
TTCTAATTTGAGGCATCTTTAATTTTACAACTATCTAACTATTTTTCTTATTAATACAAGTCTAAAAACGCAAACAGTTAATTTCAACAAACCTTAAACATATTTGCAGACAATTATAAAGCTAAATTACCTTATCTTCTAGATGGCCGGAGAGTTGTTTGGCCACTATCTCTGTTGTTTCTTTTCCTTCTTAGGGAGACCAAACTGGAAATTTTTGTTGGGTGACCTCCTCCTCTTTGGACTGTTGCAGCACCATCTCTTCAAAACCTTCATAATCACACAGCAAAATTGATTCTGTGAACATGAAGACTTTTTGCTCATAGATACACAAATACGTGTATCCACATACACACACGCACTCAGAAAGAGAGAGAGAGAGAGTGGTGACCTACGTGGGCGGGCCTAAGGGGCTGGCAGGCTACGGATGCTGCCAGACTACGAGTTGAACAATCCCACATCGCCTGGGCTGGTGAAGGTGATGTACTTATATGTATATTCACACCCTACTATGACATAACGCGTTTTAAAGCCGTGATGGTTGTGAACCCAATCAGAACTTTGCAGTTAAGCGTGCTTGGGTAGGAGTAGTACTAGGATGGGTGACCCCATGGGAAGTCTGGTTCGGGTGAGCCAAAAGCGGACAATATTGTGTCGGGTGGGGTGGGTCGTTACAAGTGGTATCAGAGCCAGAGCCCAGCTGGAAGTGTGGCCAACGGGGATGTTGGGCCCCATAGGGGGGGGTGATTGTGGTGACCTACGTGGGTGGGTGTCTCGCCGGCGGGCCTAAGAGGCTGGCAGGCTACGGGTTAGGAAATCCCACATCGCCTGGGCTATTGAAGGTGATGTACTTATATGTATATTCACACCCTACTATGGCATAATGCGTTTTAAAGCCGTGATGGCTGTGAACCCAATCAGAACTCCGCAGTTAAGCGTGCTTGGGTGAGAGTAGTACCAGGATGGGTGACCCCTAGGAAGTCTGATCCGGGTGAGCCAAAAGCAAACAATATTGTGTCGGGTGGGTTGGGTCGTTACAGAGAGAGAGAGAGCTATAGCCCACCATAGATTGGGGGTCGATGGAAGCAGACGTTCCATTTCACTATAATTTATAGAGAAAGGAGGTTTTGGGACAAAAGATCTGGACCGTAGGATTAGGCAATGCCATGTATAGCTTGTCTGGTTATCAGTCTATATACATGCGTCGATTCCTGTGCAATATCAACATCAGCAACTAGCAAGGGAGGGAAAAGAAAAATTAATTATATTAGAATTATTGTGTCAGATTTTAACTGCAATTGAAGATTTTGTAGTACTTTTTACCATATTTGGAGATTTAGTAGTTTTTTTACCTTGGAGATTTAGTAGTAATTACAATACCTAATTTGTAAATGCACCCATTTTGTGGGTGCACTATACACCAAATACAGTATCTTATCACTTCTCAAGATTCAAATCATAATCTGCACGACTATGTTTTGTTGAATATTGAATCCATGCCCATTTTAGCAATGTTCTTGGCCTAGAATCTAGTTATAGACAAGAAATTAGTTCATTATGTTTAGTTCTTTTGTATTTGTTGGTCTATCTTGATAGAAGATATGGACCGTACAATTAGAAAATGTCATGTATAGCTCGCCTGGTTAGCAGTCTATATACATACATTGATTCCTATGCAATATCCACATCAGCAACCAGCTAGGAACGAAAAGATAAATTAATTATATTAGAATAATTGTGACAAATGTTTACCGCATTTGGAGATTTTGTAGTATTTTTTACCATATTTGGAGATTTAGCAATATTTATACCATATTTGGAGATTTAGTAGTAATTACGATACCTAATCTGCAAATGCACCAATTTGGTGGGTGCACTATAGACCAAATACCATATCTTCTCACTTCTTGAGATTCATTTCGTAATCTGCAAGACTATGTTTTGTTGAAAATAATCCATGCCCATTTTTACTATGTTCTTGGCCTAAAATCTAGTTATAAAAAAGCAATTAGTTCAGTATGTTCATTTCGTTTCCATTTGTTAGTCTGTCTTGACAAAAAATCTAGACCGTAGGTTTGAAAATGTCATGTATAGCTCGCCTGGTTATCAGTCTATATAAATGCATCAATTCCTATGCAATATCCACATCAGCAATCAGCTAGGGAGGGAAAAGAGAAATCAATTATATTAGAATCATTGTGACAACTTGCTACAACATCTGGAGATTTTGCATTTTTACGATATTTGGAGATTTAGTAGTAATTACAATAAGTAATATGCAAATGCACCAATTTGTTTGGTGCACGATACACCAAATACCATATCTTCTCACTTCTCGAGATTCAAATCATAACTAATAGAGAATCAAACATTACATATATACTTGAAGCCTCCAAAAAATTTGGTTTCCCCAAACTTTTCAGGTGTTGAATCTCCCAAATTGACAAATCCATAATGAAATTGCACGTCAATTCATCACGTGTAATTTACATGCATTTCCTTACAATTTTTGAAATTTTTGAAAATGTCATGTATATCGCCTGGTTATCAATCTATATAAATGCATCAATTCCTGTGCAATATCCACATCAGCAATTAGCTAGGGAGGGAAAAGGGAAATTAATTATATTAGAATCATTGTGACAACTTGCTGCAACATCTGGAGATTGTGTAGTGTTTTTTACCATATTTGGAGATTTAGCATTTTCACCAAATGCCATATCTTCTCACTTCTCGAGATTCAAATCATAACTAATAGAGAAACAAACATTACATATATACGTGAAGCCTCCAAAAATTTTGGTTTCCCCAAACTTTTCAAGTGTTGAATCTCCCAAATTTACAAATCCATAGTGAAATTGCACGTCAATTCATGACATGTGTGCACTTACATGCATTTCCTTACAATTTTTTTTTCTTATAAAGATTGCACATCTTTATTTAAGAACAGAGGAAAATAAAAGGTTCGGTATAGTACAACTACAAGCAAGAGATAGAGATAAATCCTGAAGCTACCAAGGCAGGGAAAAGAAAAGAAAAGAAAAGAAAAGAAAAGAAAGAAAAGGATACAGTAAAAGACATTTAAAGAAATTTAAAAACTGTCCTACGCTACTAATTTGCCTCCCCTCCCTAGAGCCATGGCATCTTGTATTCCGTCATTTTCTAGAAATTCCGCCAAATTATTTGCAAATCTCTCCATCCATTTGAAAGAAATATTCATGGAGGATGATGCAAACAAGCTCAAACGCAAGTGATTCCACAACGGATTGTAGTAATAAGATAATCGTAGCATTGAGAAGTTTAGGAAGCTTGGACCTACTGTTTTTAAGGAAATGAATGATCCAATGGAAGCTCAAACTTGAATTGATTCATTGGAACATATGTTTGAGGTTATGGTGGTTGAGGAACGAGAGATGGTTTGACTAGCTATGTTTATGCTAGAAGGAGAAGCTGGGAGGTGGTGGAAGACAACTTTGGAAGTAGTACAATATGGAATTCTGAACTAGAACGATTTTAAGGTACAATTTTACCTAGAATATTTTCCTAAGAATGTTAAAGAAGAGAAAGAGTTGGAATTCATGAAGTGTAATAACCCAAACTAAAATAATATGGTTAATATGTAATTAATAAAAATATAGGAGTTAATTTAAAATTTTAGTAAGTTAGCTATAGGTTTGACTTTGACTAATTGTGATTGGTGGGTTGCACGGTAGGAAACTAAATGCTTCACACACAATCATAATTCTGTAAGTTATAATGTGTGGCTGGGATTTCATAGGAACTTTGAATCTAATTCAATGGTTGAGATTCAATAGGATTTAATTCATTTATAACTTAACTAGAATTTAATAATTAAAAGAGGATAAGGATAATGATTAGTTCATCTAGAACTAGGACACTTTAGATCTAAAGGTTAGAATTAATCTAATATATTTTAATGGTTAGGATTAATTAGAGAATTTAAAACTAATCCTAAACTAATAGGGAATATGATAAAAAGGATTCTAATTTAATAAGGATTAGGATTAGATAAAGGTAACTTATAATCCAACTATACTTAAGATATTTAAAATCAATGGATGGGATTTCATAGGAACTTGTTAATCTAATCTAAGGGTAGATAATTAATCACTAATCCAAATAAGATAAGAACTCTTAGAGTAATACAAACTAAAACCAAAAATCTATATTAGAACATTAGTTGGTTTGTGAACTATCCAAAGGAAGGGGAGAGAGAGAGAGAGAGAGAGAGAGAGAGAGAGAGAGAGAGGAAGAATTCTAGAGCTTTAGGAGCTTGGAGATTGAAAGAACTTTATAAAGATCAAGCTTGAAGAGGAAGAAGGATCAAGACCATTAAAGATTCGAGGTAAGTATTCAGATTAAGTTGTGTCCTAGGTACTTATGTCATATTCATTGAGTATGACATAGCACTATCTTACAAATCTATATCTTTTATTCGTTCTTCACGAAAACATGATAACAAGTACTATTTTCTGGGTTTGAATATCATGCATGGATCAAGGTTAATTAGGTGAGATGTTTATAATATGTTTTATGGGTTTTGTTCGGAATTTAATTTAATGATAAGTGTTTTGATAAATTATATGCTAGATATTACTTGAATATAAAGAATTATGAATTTCTGGGCGATCTAGTGAGATCGGCAGACTCACGGCATACCGTTGAGTGTGCTGATCACACCACTGGGCTGGGACGGCAAACTCACTGGTATACCGTTGAGTGTGCCAGTTATATGTGTTTTTTTGGTTACTGTTTAGTGTGTCGAGAGGGGCAAGTATACCAGCAAGTGTGCCAATCCCCTCTGAGCACTGTTTTTAGGTTTACTGTTTGGTTTGCCATGATGGGTTGGTATACCGTTGAGTGTGCCGATCCCACCAGCAGGCTAGATCGGCAGACCTCACGGAAGAGTCGGGGTATACCGTCAAAAATGAAAGTTGTCCAATTGATTTGATATTTTGCAAGCATGTTTATAATATCCTAATTAGACCATATGTGTCATTAGAAATGCATAATATTGAATATTTGGAATTTATGACCTATTGTGGAAGATTTGCTATGTTAGTCTAACGGGTGAATTTTTGATTGATATCACTATGACCTTATAACTCATTGTGATCATGTTTTATATCTAAAACGACATCTGCTTATGTACACAAGTTTATTTGATTAGTTAATGTGCACGATTCTCTACACTTGCACAACATATGCCTATTTTAGCACGATGACCTTGTAAGTGGTCTAATGCCTTGACTTTACTTCCATAATTTCATATTGCTGGAGTTTATGGATATAATGAGTGCTATCATAATCTAGAAATTATGATGTTAGTGAGGAAGTTCTGGATGGACTATTATTATGTTAACACCCAAGGTGAGGGATAGCCCTTGTATAGGAGTCCCAAGAGGCTTGTGGTAAGATGATAGGTGAGGGAATGTGCACTTCCCAATATCTGAAACATAAGAGTGAAATTCTGTTAGTAGATCGTCTAATGTATGTGTAATAACCTGAACTTTTATAGGGATTAATTTATAATTCATAAAAATATAGGGGTTAATTTAAAATTTTAGTAAGTTAGTTACATGTTTGACTTTGACTGCTTGTGATTGGTGGGCTGTACAATAGGAAACTAAAGTGCTTCACACACAAGCATAACTCTTTAAGTTATAATTCAACTAACCTAAAGTGATTAATAAAATAATATATAATTTGGATTATAGTAAATAAACAATGTCATTAATAAAGAATTTCAGCTTAAATAGAAAACTGGGTTAATAAATTAAACTAGAATTAACCAAACAGGACCTAACTCTAATAATTAACTAGACTAGACTTAAGTAAAGCCCAATAAGACTAAGGCCCAACTAAACTAAAGCCCAATTAGGTTAATTAATAGACAATTTTTGTGATAATTAAACCAAGAAAATTAAAGACTAAGCTATAATGGAACTAGGACTCTAAACCAATGTCTAAACACCCATTAGTATTCCTAATATGATTAGAACACTTAAAATTCAATGGTTAGGATTTCGTAGGAACAATTAGACTAATCTAATGGCTAGGATTAAAAGTAAAAGTCTTTACATCTGATTAGGATAAGGTTAGATAACACCAATGCTTAACTCACATTAGAACTAGGACACTTTAATCTAAAGGTTGTAATTTAACTGATCTAATCCAAGGGCTATAAACTAAGACATAATCCTAAACTAAGAAAAACTCATAGAAAAACTAAGACACTCATTAAAAACTATATAAGAACACTAGGGAACGTGTGGATCATATTCTAAGAGAGAGAGAGAGAGAGTGTGTGTGGAAGATAGCTGGAACTAGAAGCTAAGGAGGAAGAATAGTTCAGATTTGAACTGAGTTGAAGAGGAAAAAGATCTGACGAAGAACAACCAAGGTAAGTAATTTGATTATTCTTTATTTTGGATTTGGATTTAGGTGAGATGCCATATTCATTGAATATGACATAGCACATTGAATTCAAACTCAAGAACATATCTTTTTTATAAAAACTTAAGTTTTTCAATGCATGATCATCCTAGCCAAGGTAAGTTGTAGTTTTGATTGATATTTTTATTTAGTTAGGTTCGTATTTTGATTTGATTATGAGTATCAGTTGATAAATTTTGCTAAAAATGGCTATATATGTGAAAATCGTGCTATTTGTTGTTTCTGGGCAAACCGACAGACTACCGGTGTGCCGATTAGTCTACCAGTTCACCCAGGTGATATCCAGCAGACCAACCGGTGTACCGGTTAGCCTGTCGGACAACCCATATGATTTGTTTCGTTCTATTTAGTCCACTGGTGGCCAACTGGCGTGTCGGTTAGCCTACCTGTGGCAGTAATTGACTGTGTTCTATGTTTTGGACTTGCTGACTAGCCTACCGGTGGCCAACCGGTGTACTGGTTAGCCTGCCGGTAGGATCATTTGACTATTCCTTTGAATTTAAGCCCCTGCCTAGGCTGCCGATGGCTAGCCGGTGTGCCGGTTAGCCTACTGGACAGCCCATATTTGTTGACTTATTGAATTTTGGGCCATGAATTGAATACTTGATTGACTCTAATTAATTGTTATGTTTGATGGTTTTAAGACATGATTAAATGATTAAATTAATGGATTGATAATGTTATTATAATTATACATGACTTGACTATAATTAGAGTACTATGATGACATCTACCATGTTTTAAACCTCATATTAATTACTTAGATTTATTGCACCATTGTAAACTTATTGTGTGTTTAGTTAATGTGAACCTACACTACACTTGCACAGCATACGCCTGTTTTGCATTATTGACCTTGTACAGGTCTAATGCCTTGACTGTACCCCATAAATCCATGTGTTGGATATTATGGACATAATGAGTGTTATCATGATATTGTTGAGGAAGTCCTGGGTGGACTATGTTTATATTATTATGCGTGTTGAGGGACTGATCATCCCAATAGACCCATCCGTTTATGGTGAGGGATATGTCCTGGGTGTCATTCCCTATATACCAATTAATTAAGTGAATTCTGTTAGTAGATCGATTAATGTATGGCTCACATAAGTTAATCTGTGTGATTCCTTAGGATTCGTCCCTATGATTGAAAATAACTGAGGTGCTTGTGACCTCTTGGTCGAAGCTCCTAGAAACTATGATGTACACATAGAATGGTCTATTAGTCAAACCAAATATCGGGGGATGTGTTCTGGATGAGACATCTCAACTAGTATGATTAAGATCTAGTATGAACATACACTAATTGAATGCCAAACAACATGCATTAACTTCATATCATATTCATGTGCATGGATTACATGTGGTAATCATCATTACTGTTGCATAAGCATGCATTGCATACAATTATAATCTAACTTGCATCACATTGCATATTTATTATATTGTTGTTCTTTAGTTTATGTTTTATCATTGAAGAGTGGTTCGGACCCTATTCCCATCTAAAATACTTTAATTATCAGGAATGAAGTATGAATAATAATATTTAAGTAATTCCATGATATAGAGCATTAAGTATCACAAAATCACACATAAGGATGTAAGTATTTATGTATCAAGTTATTAGTCAATTTCTGTACCTAGACATGCATATAAAGGGTGTGTGGATTAGTGGTTAGATTCTAAGGTTGGACACTAACATAGCTCGGATTATCACATAAGTCAAGTAATTCATGTTTGTTTAGGTGTAAGGCTAATTAGGGGTGTTAGGACATGGAAGTCAATATTTATAAGATAAGTACTTAGACAATACCATTACTAAGAATAATTAGTATATATAATTACACCATCAAGTATATATCAATATTTATATATATGTATGTATGTATGTATGTATGTATGTATATATATATGTATGTATATGTACCTAGGCAAGCATATAATAGGGAAGTGAGAGTATGGGGACCATAAAGAAGGAAGTATCCTAATTAATAGTATTAGTACTAAACTAATAGTATAATTGTCTTAGTTGGGTCAATTTAGATAAGTGTGTGAAGTTTAGGGTCAAACGGACAAAGTTGGTAAAGTTTGGTATACCGAGGTCTGCCGAATCATGCTCTATGGGGTTTCGGTATGCTGAGAAGTATGCCGAAAAATACTATTGGGTTTCTGGGTTGATCACATTGTCAGGTTCGGTGAGTTCTCAGTATGCCGAGTGTCTGACTCGGTATACTTTCCAGTAAACCTAATTTGGGTCTCTGAGTTCGGTGGGGTCTCGGTTAGGTATCGGTGGGGTTTCGGTACACTTTCCAGAACTAAATTCATGTTATTGATAGGCTCGGTATACCTTTGGTATGCTGAGTAGTCTGCCGAAGCACACCTGGAAGTGCTCGGTTATGTTTTAGTATGCCGAATAGGTCAACCGAAATACGGGATGCTTCGGCTTCCTTTGGGATTTCTCCCAGAGGTTACTAACCACCTAAGAAAGCTTCTAAATAGGGTTTGGTGTATTGAGAAGTGGTCTATACCATGATCCCTTAGGTTACTTGGGTTCTATGTCACAGTTTCTAGGTTTTGTTTAAAGCATGCGATCATGCCTATTTCTGAGTATTAGGTGATCATATTTCTGGGTTTTGTTAATGGGGAACATGGGGAAAGGGTTACAAAATCATTATGGGCTATCCCCATGATCCCAACATTAATATAGAAGTAAATACATAAGACGTTGAAGAAAAACTCACTTTGCTATTGCTGAATTCTGGTGAACTTCTTCTAATGACTTCTTCTCCTTCTTCCTTGAGTTTTCTGGGTTTCTTCTCGTACTCTAAGGGTTCTCCACAAACTTTGGTGTGTTGGTGTGTCTTAATACACTTAGTTACTTCCCTTTTTTATAGAGGTTTGGAGATAATGTTGCATAACTAGAAACTTGAACTTTTAGGGAGATTGGGTTTTTGTTTTCCTTTAAGGGTTTAAATCTCAGTTACTAATTAGGTTCTAAAGCTTCTAGGAGGTTCTTATTTGATTCCTTTTAGCTTATCTTAAGTCTTAAGAAAGATCACATGTGCTTGCTTTATAGTTCTTACTAATTTCCCTTAGTTTCTATTTTGAATCATAAGCTTAGCTGTTAAGTCAGTTTTGTTGACTACGTCAATATGTTGACTTGTCAAAGATCTTAAAGAATCAATGGGATTAAGGGATTTCGAATTAGCTTATTAGTATTAGAGATTTTATATTTATTTAATGATTAATTATTATGACTAATTTATTAGTTTATTAGTTAGGGCTCTTGATAAATTAGCATTTTACCCCTTTACTTCAAATTAACTGTTTTATGTTTATTTTCAGATTCTTACACAAGGTTTATAATTTCAATTACTTTTAATGAAGCCAAATACTTAATTATTTAGCCTTGCTAATATATTGAGCTTTGATATGGTCATTATACAAGGTTTTCATGAGATACTTTATAATTATGATAGTTATATGATCTATTATATAATTGCTGTGAGATTTAGTTTAATTTAGTTTTATTATTATATTCTTAAAGTAAGTTGATATTTTTGTTTTATATTTTTCGTGTTGTTACACTTTGCCCTCCTTAAATAGAATTTCATCCTCGAATTCATCTAGGTAATCTATTAAGTTAGGTTTCTAAATTAATGATTAAATGCTCTTATTTGAAACCAAAATAATAACTCAAGTTCTAAGTACACAAGTTTTGAAACAACTTCATATTTTCATAAATAACATAATCAAGTAGTACATTTAAGGAAAAACAGACAGTACATTACTACAATTTACTGCAAAACAAGACTAGTCCATACTACAAGTTGAAAAGGAAATCTTTCATCTGAAACAAACATCAAAAGAGCAATAACTTCAAAACATCTAAGGAGAATATTAAAACAACACCTAAGGATATAACATCTAAAGATCTATGGTTGGTCTTCAGGAGGAGACGGTGGTGGAGGTGGCTTGATAGCAAGGGGAGGAATGGCGTCACTGGTCCTTCCACAACCGAAGAGGTTTTGGAAAAACTGAAAAGTTTTGTTCACACTCTTCCGGAGCTTGGACATCTCTTTTCAGTTCTTCCTCAGTTCTTCACTGTTCTGTATCAGTTCAGACATGACTTCCAACCTATCCCGGTTACTTGCACTTTCTAGGGCTGCTAGATGTGCATTAGTATCCATGTTCCTTCGATGGACGTAGTGGTGCCTGGGGGAATCTGGTGCTGTAGAAGTGGAAGCTCTAGGACGTGCTGATGAAGATCTAGGAAGATCTGTAGGAGTAGAAGCTCTAGGACGCGAGGATGAAGATCTGTGAAGATGGACAGGCTCTGGTTGTTGCTATTCTGGTTGCTCCTCGGGTTGCTGCTGCTGCTGTTGTGCTGCTGAGTATCTAGGGAGTCCCATCAAGGTAAGGTTTGTAAGGCTGAAGGGCCTGTTGAACTTCTTTTTCTCAGGACGGCGTATGACAAGTCCCCAATGTTAGCCCACAATTCATATGAGACAAGAGAAGGGCAGATCACCTTTCTGGGTACTAGCGGATGATATGATTCATGATAAGGGATAGAAAACAGAGTGGTTAGCTAGTAGCCACTAGATAGAGGAACTGCTGCTGAGTATCTAGGGAGTCCCATCAAGGTAAGGTTTGTAAGGCTGAAGGGCCTGTTGAACTTCTTTTTCTCAGGACGGCGTATGACAAGTCCCCAATGTTAGCCCACAATTCATATGAGACAAGAGAAGGGCAGATCACCTTTCTGGGTACTAGCGGATGATATGATTCATGATAAGGGATAGAAAACAGAGTGGTTAGCTAGTAGCCACTAGATAGAGGATCTATACCATAAATGGGGTAAGCTCGATAAAGTATCCTGAGATAGGATAAACATTCTTAATGAAGATAGCTTGCAAAATTATATAAGTTGGAAGGAGTTTTGTGGCCGTAAGGGAGTTATCCTGGTTCCACTCCACAACTTGGCCACATCAGGTTTGAGTGATGTTTGGCCTTTTAGAGGGTTCCATTTCAGGAATGCCTCTAAAGGAGTTGTTTACAGGAACATTCATGAGGGTGGAAACAAGATGCAGGTTGAGGTCATGGACTTCCTCTAAATGGTCAAATGTAATGGTCATAGCCTCTGAGTTAGTATTACTGATGCTATGATACATAGCTCTGGTTACAGACTTATAGGCTTCCCCGCCCCAGTTCAAGAGAGATTCCCATCCTATTGCTTGGAGTATTTCTAATATTCTATAGGATGATACATGGGATTCTACGGTTCATATTTCTATGAGAAGATGCTTATTGAGGTATTCACTTTCAGGTTCTGGGTCAGAAGGAGAGTCAATGTCCTCCTGAGGTTCTGGAGAGGGTGGTCTCCTAGATGTTGATGCTCTGTCGTTCCTAATCCTCTCAGATGTTCTCTTTCCTCTAGTCATGGTTTTAGGGTTCAAGGTTTAGGTATAAAGGAAAGCAAGTCTAGGCTATGGATTTCTAGGTTTAGGTTAAAAAATTGAAAGGAAAAGATGAAATTTCTTACCAAGGTTTGGATTGAAGCTTGGAAGGAGAAGGAATGCCCTAGAATGCTTGGAGGAGGCGTTTTGGAGGTTCCCTTGAAGTTTTCGAAGAGAAAATAGAGTTTTAGGTCAAAACTTTGGGCTTTATAAGGTTCGGTATTGCATTCGGTTGAGTTTTTATATACTGAGGGTATGCCGAAGGGTCTACCAAAAACGGAAAAACAGACTAAAAATTATAGAATAAATTTTATAATTATTTATAAACCACGACAATTCATAATATCACAATAATTCACTCCAAATAAAAGTTTTTAATATTGATTAGGTGAACAAATAGTTTCATTTGGTATTTGGGTCTCTGTTCGGGTCATAACTAAACAGTACCTTTCCCAGACTTGGATCCAATTAATGTCTTGGTTTATTTATATAAAATTTTATATGTTAATAATAATTAAGGTATTTTTATACATATATAAATATTACAATCTTTTTATTAATATAATATATAATTCCTAACTAATTCCCAAAAATTTCAGTCTAATGCATTTGCAACTACAGTGACTTCAAATTTCTAAAATTCAGTTAGTATTAGGGTTATAAATACCTTTTGAAATATTTTAGTAAGCAATCATAAGCCTTTGATTATCACATCCTTTAATAACATGATAGCAACCCATTATACTTAGTAAGGACTTCACCCTAGTAGATTCAGCCTTCAAACTTTAAAAAATAGTAGTACTTCCTATTCCCAATTGTTTATCCGGAATCACCTAGCAAGGATGCACAAACAGTAATCATTGTGCCTTACAATCTCACATCCTACATATATCTATTTCCCCTTTTCCCTCTTATAGATTCTCATCCTAAAAGTAAGTCTATTTAAGTTTTATTTCTAGTTTCAAAACTTATGAAGATCCTAATTCCTTAAATTCCAAATTTCTTTAATACTTCTAAATCTATTTACTTAAGTTTTATTAGAACTTAGGCTTTGATACCACTTTTGTCACATCCCAAACCAAATGAGATCCTTGGGATACTCAAGGACTAGAAACGTAACTCTCACCCCAAACACAATGGGAGTGGAAAGTAATAATCAAAACATAAGAGAAAGTCAATAAATAGTTCTATTAAATAATTAAGTAAAATTTACACATCTTGTCTTTATTACATAAAACTGAAATAAATCTTCTAATTCTATTATAACATGCCCTATCAGCTAATCTTTGGTTCTAATCCCATTGCATAGCTCTCTCTCTCTCTCTCTCTAGCCTTCAATCCTGAAAAATATAAAATTAACAAACATAAGCTGGAAGCTCAGGTGAGTAATCCTTCAAAACAAGGTATTTACTCATATCCCAAAGTTATGAGAAAAATACTAATAATATGAGTAATAACATTAAATTCTGAAAAATACATGGTTATAGATGAATAAGAGCAGAATACTAAACAATAGGTTATTCTCTTCCAATGCTCACTTTGGTATGTGCATCAATGGTCAATAGTTCATGTGTCCTATTCTATATGCAAATTAGGTCAAGTGTATTACACGCAAGATACTCACAATAATATCAACAAACAATGCGATAATGCAAAGGTACTATTAAGTATGTAAATATAGTAAGTTCCCACATGATCGATCCGTCCGTGAGCAAGATGTATTAACGAACCATCCTCCGCATACACGGCCACTCTCAAAGATAGGATATTCTATGTACGTATCATAGTTTTAAGGCTCTTCGACCTAGAGGGCACAATTCCCCCACTTATTTTTTATAAAGGGCACAATATCCAAGGCATCACAACTGTGAAAACTCCTCAAGGAATCATACTTATTAACAACCAACAGAAGGGTTATCGTGAATCAGCTATTGGGATCATACACATGGATTTTCCCTCACTTATCATCCTGCCACAAGTATATTGGGGTCGCTATACAAGGTCTATTCCTCACCTTGGGTTAAAACAGCATGGTCCATTATAGGACAGCAATGGTTAATAATAAGTCAAATAGTCTCTTGTGTAATCTAATCCCATAGTTATTTTAGGGCATTAGACATAGCCATCACAGCAAGGTAATTATTCCATATTCTCTAATAGATACAGATTCTTTAGTTAATGCAGTGCACACAAGATAATTCACAGGCATATATTCAAATTAGCAATCACATGAGCACATTCTCATGATTCTACACTAATAGGGCATATCAGTCTCTAATATCACATACTATAGTAGAACACTCATATAAGCACAACAATCATGATGAAGTCAATATGATAAGGCATAAGTATCAGGAATAAAATATGAATAATAATATTTAAGTAATTCCATGAAATAGAGCATTAAGTATCACAAAATCACACATAAGAATGTAAATATTTATGCATCAAGCTATTAGTCAATTTATGTACCTAGACATGCATCTAAAGGGTGTGTGGATCAGTGGTTAGATTCTAAAGTTGGTCACTAACATAGCTTGGATTATCACATATGTCAAGTAATTCATGTTTGTTTAGGTGTATGGCTAATTAGGGGTGTTAGGACATGGAAGTCAATATTTACAAGATAAGTACTTAGAAAATACCATTACTAAGAATAATTAGTATCAGGGGCGGAGCCAGGTAGAGAGGAGTGGGGGCAATTGCCCCCACTGACTTTTTTATTCAAATATTTTTTAGTGCTATGGAGAGAAAAAAAAAAGTAAAGTGAAGAGGACTGGGGGCAATTGCGGAAGCAGATTTCCTGTTAGATGGATCACAGGCAATCTGGTGTGATGTGAGACAACACCGGCGGCGAAATGGTATTTTTGCACCCCGGGCCCACATCCGAGGGTGTGAAAATACCACTTTGCCCCCGGTGTTGTCTCACTTCACACTGGATTGCCTGTGATCCATCTAACAGGCAATCTGACTCGGGCAATTGCCCCCACTGAATTTTATTTTTTACTTTTTCTTCTTAGTGTCTTGCCCCCACAAAAAGAAATTTTAAAAGAAACAAAGAGAAAGGCTTTTACAATGTGCCAAGGATTTTGGGGAGGATTTTGCCGGCAAAATCAATTGCTCCAAAGGAATCAAAGTACTAAAAAAAAAAGAGAATAAGAAGGTATGAAGATGGGAAAGAAAGTTCCTGAGAAAGAAAATCAGTAGAAAAAACGAGAGTTCTCGTCAGTTCCGCAAAAACAAGTCTTCTCAGATATTCAATTCAAGCCGGCTTCTCAGATATCCAATTCAAGCTGGCAAGAGCTTCTCCCACCAGTGAGCTCTCTTCTTCTCCATATATTTGGTCCTGTGAAAAACCCCCATGTTTCAATTTGTTTAAACCTCATTAACACTTTCATTTTAGGAGCAAAAGCCCCATTGAATCTGTAAAAATCCTGCAAAAATCAAGGACAAAGAGGATTGCTACAGATTTTGCAAAGGTACGAGTCCCATTTTCATTTGTCTCTTTGTATGCATTTGTAATTGTACCTGTTTATTATATTTTTTTCTTTGAGATTATTAGCATTTTTTTTTTGTAATTGATAATTTTATAAATTAATTTCCTAAATTTTCAAATCAATCAATAATCACCATACCAATATATATTGTTGACCATGTTTAGTTCATTCCATAAGAAAGAAATTCATAAATGTACATTGTTGACCTAATCATCAACATCAAGTAGTGAGATCTTATTACATCTAGGTTTTAAGATTTGATTTAGTTGAAACCCACTAAATAAAGAGCCCTAGGACACAGTCTACAAAATCAATTCGCATAAAATATTATAATTTTAATACGAGCACACACA
>JAUPMG010271675.1:0-19278 GCA_031762675.1 Pachysandra terminalis
TGTGGCTACAAGCTCACTACAATGTCACCAAAAAGGTATCATACTAAAGAATAAGCATAGTCTATCTTTGATTAGCACAAGTTGTATGCACTATTGCAAAACAACCTGCCTTCTCTAAGCATAAACTATCAAACTCTCGTAGTTACGATTTACATTATCATAAGGGATAAGTATAAACCATCTTCAGTAGGCACGGACTGTCCACCTATACTACCTAACTAATTTGTAGCACAACCCGTCTTCCCTAGGCATGGCCTATCAAATCCATCTTAATTATCATGTCAATAAACACTGTTGCATAATCAATATTCTTATAATTACAGAAAATAAGAATATTTTGAGTTCAATCCTAACAAAACTATGGCTAGTATGTTCTATTAAAATTGATTATAGACATTAAATCTGATTCTTAGCAATCTTCATAACTATGCAACTATCAAACAATTAAATTAAAAACCTAAAAAAACCATGAGAATAATCGATAATCAATAAGTTAGAGTTTACATCAATACTCTTCAGGGAATTTAGCTACTCATGAATGGGCTGGTCTTCAACATGGATGTGTAGAATTCCATCTCCATTAACAGCTGAAGTGCTTCAGTTCTTCTTATTCTCCAAAACGCAAAAACAGAAAAACAAATCTCAGATCTAAGAAAAATCTCTTATGAAAATCAATCTAATTTTCACTCATTCAATTCATAATAATCTACATCCTATCTAGAGTCTTTTAATATACTCTTCTCGGTTTTGATATCATCCAAAAGAACAAGACAATCAATTGCGAGCAAACCCAAAATACTTGGCAATTACGTAACTGCTGAAACCCCCCTTATGCGCTCGATCGCATGCAGGTGCGCTCGATCGTAATGCGATCGATCCTGAGACTCTGCGTATAATTATAGAGTGCAGTTTTTCTCTTTTTCTGGGCTATTCTTTGACTTTGTCTTTTGGGCTTCTACTTGGGCTTTCTCCTTAGGCTTCCTCCTCTATCTTCAAGGTGTAATTGGCTTGGAAATCCTCATTCTTCTCCAACAATGGAGCTTGGTGCTTTAAGGCTTGAATTGGCTTAGTTTAAGTCCATATTCTCCCGATCATTGCCAAACCTGCAAAACAATATAAATGCATTAATTCATTCACATAAATGCAGCTCTAAGACTAATAAACATGAATAATAAGTCTAAAAGTGCAAGTATTACACACTTATCATGACTGATGCCTACCGATGGGGGACCCTGTGGTTCTTAGCTCCCTGTCGGCAGGTCCACCGGTGTACCGGTGGGTGCTGATGGACCACGATTCTAGGTATTTTCTGGTTTCGTGAAACCCAATTTTTGGTATCCAATTCCATCCCATCAAATCCAAAGGTCAATTATCATTACAAATAGCAATAATACACCCAAAAAATCATGTCCAAACCATTTATTAACATGCTAAACAAGATTATCAAGGATCAACCAACATATGCTCATAAAATCTGGAAATCAAACCTATCCTCATATTAAATTTATACAACTTCTTTAAATCATATATATTAGCACATAAGCATACTTTAATGCAAATCACACCTCCGGATGCCTATAACAAACATATGATCACATGCTAACGACCTCAAAATCCCAAGAAGATTATACAGAAAATGCAACTTACATCCTACGCTTGATCCGATGTTGATTCTGCTGTGCTCCTTCCTCTCTTTACCTCTTCTTCTTCTTCCTCTTTGGTTCGATCCAGCCACAACCCTTTCTCTCTTTTTCTTTCTTTTCTCTCATTGCACAAACCCCTAGTTTTCTTCTCTTCCTCTTTTGCTGTGCATGTCCCCTCCTAGTCCTTTCTCTTTATGGCCTTCAAATTCCCCAACACATCTCTCCTCTCTTGACTTTCCATACTCCAAGCACCTTCTATTTCTACACTTTCTCCAATTAGTAACTCCCTCTCCTATTTTAATAGAACTCAAATTTTAATGAAATTACAAATCTAGCCTTACCTACTATTTAGAAACTCTCTCTCTTAGTTCAGGTGAAACTTACTAAACCAATCTAAATTCTTATTCAAGTCAAATGTTGAATTACCAAACTGACAATTGTTTCAAATTAATGACTCACACGTCCATTACTAATTGCAGCTAATAAAACTTTAGTTAATTACACTACACCCCTAAGCTATCTCTAATTACCAATTGACCCCAATTCTATACTTTATTACAAGCTTATTACTAAATAAAATTATTATTATCATTGATTCTGGGTTAGGATCACTACACTTAGTTTCTTTGTAATTTAGTGTTTTGCGTTATTTTTGTGTTTTAAGCATTTTTAGGTTGCTGGGAAAATACAAGTAATTCCATCATTTACCTAAAATTTGAATTTGAATCCATCATTTACCTAAGATTTGAATTTGAATTCAAATCTTAAGTAAATAAATTCAAATCAAAACACAGTCTTAAAGAAAGGAGGTGGAGATGTGTCACATCCTAAACTTGGAAATCTCAAAGGAGTCCCCAAATTTAAGTTGTAACTCTCACCCCATATCCCTATGGAAGTGGAAAGCAATATTCCAAACTTAAGCGGAAGTAAATTCAATAGTTCTAATAAATAATTAAGTAAAAATTACAGATTTGTTCATTTACATAAATTTGAATGAAAATCTCTAATTCTAATACATCAGCCCTATCATCAAATTTCCTGATTCTCTATTCCTTTTTCCATAGCTCTCCCTTTATATGCTAACTTTCAATCCTGAAAAATATAAATCAACAAACATAAGCTGGAAAATCCGGATGAGTAGTCCTTCAAAGCAAGGTACTTACTCATATCCCAATATTATGAGAAACATACAAAATAATATAATAGATAATTTTTGAATCTGTAAAATACATGAATAATGATGAATATGAACAACAATCAATCAATATTTCATTCTCTCCAAAATCTAACTTTGATTTATATATCAATAGTCAATTTCAAGGGTTTACATGCCTAATTCTATATACAAATTAGATCGAGTGCATCATACACACGATACATGATTCAGGGGCTTCGACCTAGAGGGCACAATTCCCCCACTTATTTTTTATCAAGGAAAAATATCCAAGGTTTCATCAATGTGAACTATCCTCAGGGAATCATACATATTTGATAACCAACAGATGATATATGATTCAGCTATTTGGCATCACCTTAGTGAACTTTCCCTTACCTATCATCTTACCACAAGTCTTTTGAGGTATACCAACAAAGCTTTCTCTCTCACCTTGGGTGAAAACAAGTATAGTCCACCATGGGACAACAAAGGTCAATAAGTCAAATAGTCTCTTGTGTTGGTCTAAATCCATGGGTATCACATATGGTATTAGACAAAGCCATCACATCAAGCTAGTCCATATGCAACTCATAGTTTCAGGTCCTTTAATTAATGCAATGCACACACAATGATTCATAGGCATATATTCAAATCAGCAAACACATGACTAGAGTACCATGATTCTAACTATAGAGGCATATCATAACATAATCATACATGTAAATAAGGATATTCACTTAAGCATAACAAGCATGATATGATTAATGTAAATATGAAGTAAGTATTAATAGTTGAGGCATTCATTAATAATCTTAGATAACTCTATTTAGTAAAGATATTAGGTATCTCGAAATCACTCATATGGTCATAACATCACACAACAAGTTTATACATCAATTTTTGTACCTAGACATGCATACAATAGGTAAATAGGACTGTTGGATGGGTTTTGGGATTGATTCCTCAAATATCTCAGATTATCATACTACCAGGCTGATTCTCAAAGGTCTAGATCTTTTGGTATGGAAGGTCAAATCTTCATTGGTAGATCACCAGTGCTTGGAAAAATAACCAATCTTCTAGTTTTGATGTTCTATAGGTGTCTAAGGTCTTAAATAGCAAAAAAGGTCAAAGTAGGACCTCGGCAGGGTGCTTGATGGGGTTTCGGTAGGCCGAAAATCACAAAGTTGTGCTAAAGTATGGGAAACTTTGCGAGTAGGTCCGGGAAGGTCTCATTAGAACAAATTGGGTTTTATCTCACTTCCCAAAAAGGGGATCGGTAGGGTCCCTCGTTATGCCGAATTGGGCTCGGCAGCTCATCTAGGGAGCTGGATTTCTGTCTGTCACAACCTGCTCAGGTTTTGATTAGGATTTCTCCCAAAGGTTACTTACCATAGTGGAGAGCTTCAAAAATAGGATTTGGGTCTTAGGAATTGGTCTACACAAAGATATTATTGTTTCTTGGGTTTCAAGTCAAGAATTTTTTGGGTTTTGCTTAGTTTACAAGAGCATACAATTTACAAAAGATTAATTAGTAATATTTCTGGGTTTTACTATTAGGATCATGGGGAAAGGGTTAGCACAATCAAACACGAACTTCCCCCATGGTCATAACATTAAGGTAGAAGTAAATACACAAGACTTTGAAAGAAAACTCACCTTTTACTGTAGAATTGCTTATAGGATTACTTCTTCTTCCTTGGGGTTTTCTGGAGTTCTTTTCATACTCTAAGTGTGATCTTCACGAAATTGGGTGTTTTCCTTGTGTTTAGTTCACTTGGTTACCTCTCCTTTTATATATTTTAGAGCTAAGGTATGGGTATTAGAAATTGTTATTATTGGTAGATCTTGGTTTCTATTTTCCTTTAAGAAATCAAATTCCTAATTACTATTTAGTTTGTAGAGTTTCTAGAAGTTTCTTATTAAGAGTATTGGTTGTCTTGGGTCTTAAGAAATTACTTTTACTTACTAATTGACTTGTCTTACTAATTCCCTTTGGTTTCTAATTTACAGTCCATGCCTAGTCATCAAGTCAATATTGTTGACCCAGTCAAATCTGTTGACCAGTCCAGTTTTAGTTATGGGGATTTCGAAATCCGTCTAATGTATTATGGTTTTTATATTATTTATTGATTGATTAATATTACTAATTTATTACTTTATAAATTTAGGGTTGTTACCAAATTACTATTTTACCCTTTTGGTTTCATATTAATTGTTTGAATTTTTTAGGTTCTTACAAGATACCAAGAAAGAAAGAAGAGGTTGACACCAAGAACGAAAGGGCAGAAAACGTGAAGAAAAAAAGGGGAAAAAAGGAGTTCGCGAAGAACGGTGCTCGACAGTTCAAGAAGAACGATGCGCGACAGTTTTCTTGGAATGGATTTCTCATCAACAAAGGCAATTTCTAGCACCTCCATAAGCAGCTAATTCATTCGTAGGGTATTGATGTAACCCTTTCCGATTAATGATGGTGTAATTATATTTTTATTTTGGGAATTTTATGAGCATGAATGATGGTTATTTAACCTAGAGATTACTTTGTATTTATGTTTAAATGTTTACATTCAATTTTGATAAACCTCTTGTCTTATCTCAGAAAGTTGTTTGTCTCTATTGAAATCAACATTCGTATTTTTTGTGATCATACGAATTACTTTACACCCTAGGTTAGCTTAATTTAGGTAGACAATTAATGCTTGTTGAAAGATGGGTTATGCTTATTCATTGATTACGTGTATGCTAATTAAGAAATTTGATAGTTCATACCTAGAGAATACGATCGTACCGCCTTTTAGAAGTTAGGTGGACGATTCGTCCCTACCGAAGATGGGTTATTCTAATTTCTTAATAAATGTATTTTTCTTAACGACATCGTTGTGTGCTTGACAAACACGCACGAGTCGTATCATGCATGTAAGTGAAATTCCCATGTTAAATATAGTTTATCATCATTATGAGGTTAGTGGTAAAGCCAATTCCCTCTAATCTCTCCATCTTATTTAATTATTGTTTTTACATTTTTAATTAGTTTTAATTGCAAAACAAAAATCAATCATCATTTCTGAATTCGATTAGAATTATTTTTTATTACTTAACAATTGAACCCCGCAGTCCTTGAGATTTGACAACCTCACATAGACCTATTCTACAATGAATCATTTTATTGCGAGTAGTAATTTTATTGATACACTTTGATCCACGTCACTACCCATATACCTCCCCTATCGTTCCCAAAAGGACAAATACATCCCTTCTACTATCTCCATTCGGACATGGACCTCCCCTAAACTAACGGAACTTAGCGAAATCATCAATTTGAACATGTTTTAGACTATTTTGCCCTTATATTTAAACCTACCACCCCACCACCACCACCATCATTGTCACCAGCACCATTGGTGGTGATGGTGGTGGTGGTGGTGGTGGAGGTGGGGGTAAGGATGGGGGTGGGGGTGGGTGGGTGGATGGGGTGGTAGGTTTAAATACAAGGGAAAAATAATCTAAAACATGTAAAAATTGATGATTTCCGTTAAGTTTCGTTAGAGTATGGGAGGTCTATATCGGAATAGAGATAATAGAGATGTATTTCTACTTCGGAGAAGGATAGGGGAGGTACAAGGGTATTATACCTAACCTCAAGGGAGGTTTGTGGAATTTACCCTAAAAACAAATAAGTTATATTCATTATTGAAAAACAATAAAATCGATTTTATTTAACAAGCGTCACGACACCTGACGAGATATGACCGTTTGAGCTCACGTGCTTTCTGAATTTGAAACCACGAACGAACGATGAACGGAAGCGGTAAGCACGTGGGATCTTTTTTACTTATTTGTTGTATGAGCACGTGGAGAATTTTTAGCCGCCACGTCCGTTTAACTCTTTCCCACCGGAACGACCCGACCCGACTATGAAACCATATGCTTTATAGAACTTTTATAAAGGCCCTCGCTCTTACGGTCTTACCGCACTACAATCTTTTCTTTGCCTGGAGATTTTGCTGAGATTGGAGAGACGAAAATGTCGGGAGCCGAGGCAGTATCTAACTACAACCACCCATACGTCCCAAGAGATCTAAATCTTCCGGGCTTCGTCCCTATTTTGCTCTCCGATACCACCATTGTCGGCGGTTATGTCCTCGCTGCGCTGCTCGTCATCTTTCTAATCTGGATCATCTCCGGTACACTTTTTTTTATTTTACTTCTCTCTTCCAATTTTTTATTCAATTAGTGTTGAGGTCATACATGTTTGTTTTAAGCTACATAATTGAATCTGTAGGGTTTGGATTTTTTTTATTGCTTTTGTCGTCTCTTTAAGAGAGATCCAGATTTCAATTCCAAGTGTTCTTATTAGTTTCTGATGAATTTGAATATTCCTTCTTAATTAATCGATACTTCAATATGATCCAATCCTCTTTACTTTCTTAAAATTATGATCGATTTCTACTTAAAAAGTAAATTTTAGTTCAGTTATAACATAGTGGATTGCGAGCTGAGGTAGATGATTTGCAGATCTAGAAGATTGTCGATTAAATGCGTTTGGTCATATTTTTTCACTCTGCAGATCTAGTATCAATCTCAGGGATAACATTAGTAATCTAGATATGTTAAATCAAACTCTTAATTTCTAAGAAGATCACTGATGAAAATTTGAGGATTAATTTGTTGGAATGATGTGGAATTGATATAAGCATCATCACCCCACGGATCGTATGTTAGTTGCTCATGGAGAATAGAATCTGAGTTCAGAAACTGAACATCATGACATAAATTTGTGAACAATATGCTTGATACAAGCATAGTTATGTGTCAAGCAACAATACCGTTTCCCAACATCCATATATGCATGTATAAAATATTTTATTAAGGAAAATCAACTTGTAATTAATTTGTGACTAATTAAGAAGTTAGTTTCTAATGTATGCAAGGATCTTTTTTTATACCATCTAATAACCTTTCATCGCAGCAAATTCCCAAAAAAAAAAAGAAAAAACTTTCATCGCAGCTGATCTGGGAGAAACTTTACATCTCAACTCTGTTATGAAGTCAATAAGATCACCAAACCTCCAAATATTTTCTGATTTCTTTAAAGTTTGAAATTAAATAAATAATGTTTTGAGGCAGTGCTCTTTATTGGCACAGTTCTAGAGAGGTAGCTGTGGAAATGAAACATTATGGGTCAAGTGGTAAATCAATCTTTTGATCTAAAGGACTGGAGGACACTTCCTCCTCTTTTCTTTTCTTTTAGGAGGCCAATCAGAGAAAAAAGAATTTAATTAATCAAAGGTCCAACTGATCACTGTTTCTCTATTGTAAATAAGTAATTGCCGATAATCCGGCCAAGTATTAGGCCATTCAAGTTTTAAGCTTTAGCTGTGCGGCTGTGCCTAATGAGTCTCCATCAAAAGACCAATAAATTGTAAGACCCTTCTATGATGATGAATGCTTTGCCACTTTCATTATAAATTTTCTCAATGAGCACCCATATCACATTTCATCAATATAATGGGGGCAAAATGTGTTTCCGTTGTGGATATCATGGGGTAGGTGACTTTACCTGTTGGCCTCTAGTGATATCTTAGGTGTTTATGCCTGCTGCCTTCAACTTCTTGATCACCTGCAGGTTAGAAATAGGAAATGGAATGTGTGTGGCAGCCATCTTATATGGTCAGAAACAAGTTGCAATTCAAAATTTTAAGCATTTAGTTTTTTTTTAATGGCATTTTTAGCTGAATATGTGTTCTTACGTTTTCTTTTTGTTCTGTACTGATTATGCAAAAAACACAGTCCAAGCCTTTTCTGAACTTCTCATCATGGTATTAGTTGAAAAAGAATGATAAAAAACAGCCAGGAAATAATTAAACTTTGGTGACAAGAGGCTGTAAATGTTCAGGTGTTTTATCAGTTGTCGAATTTGTAAATTTGTAAATGGTCAATGTTTCTTTGTAGCTTCAGATGTTGTACCCTTGAGATATCACCTTCTCCATATCTAAATAATTTCGAATCCTTATTTTGACAAACTATGTTCCACCAAAAGTCTTATATATGCTCAACTTTATGTAACTTTTATCTATTGTTCTCAATGCTTATGTGCTTTCAGTTTTCTTATGTATTTAATCTGTGCAGTCGTTAGCATCTTTTCCTTTTTTCTCCATCTTGCATTTTGAAAAGTTGACAATAGATATGGTGTTGTCGATTGTGATTGCCAGTTGTATGATTTCTTCTACTTTTTTGCTTGTACAAGGGCTATTCCCCAAACTATCAAAACTTGATAGATTGCTCATGTGCTGGTGGGCATTCACGGGCCTGACCCACCTTGTCCTTGAAGGTGCTTTTGCTTTTCATCCAGACTTCTACAAAGTGAAAAATCCTGGTTTCCTGGCAGAACTCTGTAAGTTCACTGTTTGAGCTTTCATTTATGACTAATGGACTTAATTGGCTGTTAGGGTGATTTTGCAAGTCTATGAGTTATTTAGTGGATAACGGTCATAAAGAACAATTGACAGGGAAAGAATACAGCAAAGGTGATTCAAGATATGTAGCACGTGATGCTGGGATTGTTGCTGTTGAAGGGATCACTGCAGCTTTAGAGGGTCCAACTAGCCTTCTAGCAGTGTAAAGACTAAATTTTAAACTATACTTGCGCATTTCATGATAATATTGGTTGCTACTGCTTTCCCATTATTTACTTTGATATAATACTTCATCATGCTGCAAAATTACAAAAAAAAAATGGTTTTAATAATAAATTTGAATGAGATTGTGTTAGCTGTTGTCATTTGCCTGACCTTACTGAAATAATTTATTAGTTACATAATCTTGAGAATCTCATGATTGATGTGTTGGGATGGCGGAGCTTGTGATTCAGAAGTAACCAACCATCAAAGCTGATTGATGCATTGGGATGGTGGTACTTGTGATCTAAAAGTAACCAACCATCAAGCTGAAGAAACTTAAGATTTTACTGCTCGATACTTTACTAGAGGGTGGCACGTGCAATACTGCACGTGACTACATGGATAGTTAAAAGATTATGGAAAAAAGGTAATAATAAGGATGCAATTATTGGAGAAGTCATGGAAGAAATTGATTGAAGTGGATCTGTCTTATATAATTTCTTAGTTTTAGTTTGCCACGTCATGTTTTTGCTCCTGAAAGAGTTGGAGAGTTGCAGTAGTGGGAGAGTTGGAAAATTGGGAGAGTCGTAATAGTGCCTAAAGCCCTTAAATATAGTGATTGAAATTTGGTTGGAACAGATGCAAGGACCCTTAATTTGAGCAAGGGCATGTCTCTAGGTTTTCGTCGAGTACTCCTATAGCTGCACCATCACCTTATCATCTTAAAAAATATGAAAAGACCAAATAGTCTCCAACATATTTGATTATATTTGGGTGTTGTAGAGCTGTTTTGGGGAAAACGTTTGTTTTTTTGGCATATTCTGCGAGGCACCTTCTCGCTTTATTTATAGAATAGATTAAGTGGAATTAGAAGTTTGATACTATATTTTGTGTTACCCTTTAGTTCATTGAAAGCCAAAGTCAGCCTTGGGTTGATGCCAAAACACAAAAATCAACTGATGCTGGGAAAGTGCAGGCACAATCAGGCATTATGGTCATCAGCTGGTTTTAGAACAAATATAGGCCATCAGGGAGGTGGTTTTGGGACCGGTCCAAATCAATGAGCAGATTATGTGTGCCGTGGACTGCATGATTTTGCGCTTTGTGTTTGCTGTGTATTGTTATTTTGTTCAGATATATGTTTGAACCACATATTTTTGGAGAGATCTCATTTCTTTTTCTTTTTACCTTTCAATTTCTACTATATGGGTCTTATTTTCTTTAACAATGCTTGGCAGGTATGCAATAGCCACCAGAAAGCCATACAGCTACATACTACAGTTTGCCATCGCCCTAGGGCAGCTATATGGAACGGCTGTGTATTTCATTACTTCTTTCTTGGAAGGCGATAACTTTGCCTCAAGCCCGTATTACTACTATGCATACTATGTGGGTGCCAATTCCCCTTGGATTGTAATACCCACACTCATTACCATCAGGTGCTGGAAGAATATTTGCACAGCTCATGTCCAAGTCCAGAGAAAGAGCAAAACTGGCTGAGGTAGAATATGCTTGTGGACTGACTTCATGATTCGGATAATTTCAGATAATCAATTTCAATTTCATCATGAATCAGGGTCTTTTTTTTTTTTTTTCCTCTTTATTTTTAAGCTCTGGAATTGTTGATCCAGTAAAATCCTGTTTCACTTTAATGTTATCTGCAGTTTATTTAAGCATCTTTTTTCTAGAAATGTTTGATCTGCAGTTTATTTAAGCATCTTTTTTCTAGAAATGTTTGATTACTTGCGGTGAATTTTCCTTAGTAGATATAATTACTTATATTTTCTAGATAACTTCTGTTTAGTTTTTTTTTTTTTTTTTCTTTTTTCTGATCATTAACAATTGCTAATTAATCATTATAGATTGTGTGGTGCACTTAACTAAATTTCTTAAGGTGAGGAAACCTTGGAAGCTAGAATATTTTGTGGTGTGGGAGACGATTCTTCGTTGAACATCTAAAATTGTGAGTGTGCTAACATCATTGTGAGTGAGATACTATTATTCTCTAAGGTTGTGTTTGGAACCTTGGATTTTGAGAGAACAGAAAAGAAAACATTGGAGAGAGCACTTTCTTTTATTTGGTTGAGGAAGGAAAGAGTTGGGGGATTAAAGAGATTTGGATAGAAAATAATTTGAAAAATTCTCTTATGAGATTAAAACATTTTTCCCTAAATTGAAAGAGCAGAAAAGAAAGGTGGAGATCTCTTCAACACTTTCAAACTAATTTATAACATATCTTATCTTTCATCAACCTAACTGGAAAATATGAGAATTCATTTGAAAATCATCGGAATTTGATTTTCTTTTCTTTATACGTCTCATCTTAACCAAACGCTTGAAAAGCACTTGTCATTTCTTTTATTTTCACGTGTTTGGTTAAGATGAGACATATAAAGAAAAGAAAATCAAATTCTGTGTCTTTTAACGATTTTTTGGTGAGTTCTCATATATTTCCAGTAGGGTTAATTAGCTGCCAAAGAAAGACAAAATATGTTATAAGTTAGGTTGAAGCGTTGGAGAGTGCTCTCTACCTTTCTTTTCTTTTCTTTCAAAGTGTCTATTTGGTTGGGAAGAAAGGTTTTGATCCAAAAGAGAAAATTTCAAATTACTTTCTTTTCAAAGCTTATATCCCCAACTCTTTCTTTCTTCAACAAAATAGGAGAAAATGCTTTCTCCAACATTTTATTTTCTTTTATATCAAAATCCAAGGTTCTAAACGCTACCTAAAACAAAGTCACGTGACTAAGATCAGATAATTGCGTTTTGCCAAGCATGGTTTCAAGGATCGGATTGATCCATACTAGGATCGGCCAAAACCGGTCCGATCCCATGCCACGATACAACTATTGTATCCAGTGGCTTTGGATCGGATTGATCCAACAAATACCGATCTGGGCCAGTCCAGTGACTGGATTTGACCCATTCAAAGTTTTTTTTTCTTTTTTTTTTTATTTTTATTTCTAAAACGAACGATCAAGCAAGTATCGTTAGATACTGACCAGTACAACCAGTCCGACGACCAGTTTGGCCGATCCATGTTTTTTAGGGATGATCCAACTTGTGAATCGTATCTGGATCGGCCACTACTGGCCGGTATTGCCAATACGGATTGGATCGGCCGGACCGGTCCGATCCAAGTTCCCGAGACTTAAAACCCTGTTGCCAAGAAGATAACAAGGCGTAAAGCACTTCCTTGGCCACAAGGGGTGAACAACCAGTACAAATCGCTGCAGCACACTTTCCAAATGTTCTGCTCTCCCATCATAACTGCTCCCATACCCATAGTCTGGTAAACGTAATTTCTATCTAAAGTTAGGTTTGACCGATTGGGTTTCAAGTTGGCCTAAACTAGTGTGTACTTTAGCCGCTCTAAAAAAAAAACAAGGGCCCAAGGAAGTTTTTAATCTGCTGAGAGGATACATTATTATCAGTAAGGGCCACAAAATAGAAAAGATTTAAATTTTGGGATAGACTACTGTTCATAGTTTTCCTCTATAAGCTTTAAGGACAAGGCCGCAAATAGAAGGCAATAAAAAATTAAACAAAAATAAGAAAAAAAATACATTTTTATAAAGTTTATATAAATTCTTTATATAGATTGGTCCGAGAGCCGTGTTGAAAAGGCTAAAAAAAATGTTGGAAAAAAAGAAAAAAAAAAAACTTATACCTTTATAAAGTATCATAACATTATATTTATATATTTTTTGTATACCATCCGCTAGTTGTTAATAATTTCCCTTCAATCGTTTCTTGTAAATAATTTTGTATAACTTGAACCGTTTTGTAATCGTGCTTTTTAAGTGTTAGCTGTTTGAATTTTTAAAAGCAAAGTAAAGAGAAACCCATGCTAGCCACAAGAGATCTCCTTAATATTCTTACTTTTTGTGTTTCAAAACAAGCATGTGTAATGGCTTTATTAATAATAATAATAATCCAACAAAAAGCAAACAAATATATATATATATATATATATATATTGTTGAAATTAGGAGTGACTGAGGAGTAAGAAGGGTTAAAATAAATCTACACCATTGATCAACAAGCTTCAAGGCATGATTGGCTCGCTGTCTTTTAAACAAGTTTCTCCCCCTCCGATCTGATCGTGAATGCACAAAAGGGTTAATGAGAAAATGCCTTCAGGATACAATGAAGTCGCTGATCAAGATTTGTTGTGATTCTCGGATGTGCACAGTCCGATTACAACAGGATACTCTGTGTATAAGACTAATGATGTCAATCACGTGATCGAAAGCCTTGATATAGTAAATCTCTCACTCTTAATCAGTATGGACTAAATCGAATCTATGATCAACTCACACCATCATATCTGAACTAGGATGATTCTGGACGAATCTGGATGGCTGTGGATGAATTAATCTGGTCTGGATCTGCAGTCTATTTATAGACTTAGACGTGTCTGTTCACCAACAGGCATGATGTTGATCCAAAAGTTTGGATCAATCTTGAAAGGTCATGTACCCTTTCACCTATCATCCATAAGGTACAACCATGATCCTACAGTCAGGATGTAATCCATGTACAGGTACTTGTTCGATTGACACCTCTATGATAAGGTGTAATATGATCGGCTGGTCTCGATCGTGTGTATACGATCAGGCGCGCCATCTGATGGTCAAGATCTCTTGGATCAATCAGGTGTGTCCAATCACAAGATCAACCCAAACCACCATCAGAATTCGCAAGATCAACCCGAACCAGAATGGCCGAACCACCATCAGAATATCAAACCGAACCATCAAACCAAACAACCAATCAATCTGGTCCAACGGGGTGGGCCACACGTTAAAAGAAAAGGCTCCTAAGCTCCTTACGACACTGTGTGCTAAGTGCAAAGTGCGCCTACAAAGCACCTATTGCGTTTCAAGCGCCCTTGCAGCTTCGCATACGTGTGCGCGTGCGCGGTGGTGCGAAGCAATGCACTATATCAGTCCCTTTGGTATTAAACACAAGCAAAACAGAGCTTCCTATATATAAAGCCTCATCTTTTCTTGTAGCTAACCAATGTGGGATGAGAGACTTTACAAACAAAAGAGGCTTTCCACACAACAAAAACAATGTATTTTGAAAATATCCAACAATCCTCTACCATTTTCCAAATTATTATAAACTATATATAATACAGTAACGACAAATTCATTTTGCAAACTTGACATCATCGCGAAAATTCCTACATAGGTGATAAGTGTCTTTTAGACTTGAACTTTTACTTAGTGTAGATAACTTAAAGTGTATCAGGGTGCTATGGTGAACGGATCTTGAACCAAGGACCATAAAGATATACCGGAGACTATCACACATACTCCTTTCTATTTTCAAAGGAAAACTCAGACTTCCTTCTAGTGCACTTCGAATCTATTGAAAATAGATCTCTGCACTCAGAGCTTTCTTTTCTCCATAAAAGATAACTCTTCTCCATAAAACAGAAGAACAAAAAAAAGCTTTCCAAGAATCAATGAAAAAGAAAGGTTTTTCGTTTCTCTGTCTCAATTCTCAATCAATCTTCACAGAGAACTCTAAAAACCGAAGATCATTTTGGAAACACCAACTCCTGATCTCTCAAGAACAGTGTCTCTTCATTTCAATAACGAATCCCCCTTCTTCTCCCTAAAATACAGAAGGAAGAAAAAAAGACAAAAAGAAAGAAAGTGCTATGAAACTAGAGCTTTCGATGAACATAAGTAGAGCATTAACAAAAACATCAGAACTAAATGCATAAATTAAATTAATATTAGACATGTAATTTTAATTAACAAGTCCTACTCTAGCATGCCACAAAGAAATAGAGTCAACAGTACAAGTATAAGAGAATCCATTCAGCTTAATCAAATTAGTACAAGATACCAAGTACAATGAAATAATCACATTCTTGGTCAAGATAATACTTATCTGACTCATACAACTATGAATTTTCCGATAACATGGTATGGAAGCTAATTTACCATTTTTCCTTTCCGTCACCCTTCGCTAATCTTGCATGAATGGTTGCACCCATCCATTTTTAATTCCTACAGAATTGGCTTCTAACACTGTTACAATGAGTTCTTCTTCATTGTTCATGGGCTTCTTTCAAAGATGACAATGTAATGACTGGGTTTGTCACAGAAGTGACAAGTTCCTTTCCTTCTCCTGATATATTGCCTTTTGAAAAGCTTATCATCGTTAGGCTTAAGTTTGGTTTTCTTGGATTTATCATCCTCAACATATATGCCTTTGAATAATCCTCATCTGTATCATCCTTCTTATGATGATTATGAAAATATTCCATGGAACAAATATGACATTTTAGAGATTTCAAGGTGTGATGCTTCTCTTCATACTTAAGCTTATTCTTGTAGTTATTCCAAGCAGAAGGAAGTTTATCAATTATAGCTCTTACATGAAAATCCACTACAAGCTCTATTCCAGCAATTTTAAGATTACTGACAATAAGTCGGAGTTCATGCAATTGTGCTAGAACAGCCTTATCACTGGTTATCTTAAAATTCAAATAACTACTAACTAATTTTTTTTGATTACTTGCATCTTGGAAGCGGTACTTGATGTCTAAAGTTGTCCATAAAGACTTTGCCGAATGGATTGACCGATGTGACCTGTAGAGTGAGTTGGAGAGAGCATTCAGGATGTATCCTCTACAAAGGGTGTTGTCTTTCTTTCTTTTCTCTTTCAACTAGGTTGTATCGTCATCGGCAAATTCTGGAATATCCTCCAGATCATCATTAAGAATGTAGCCCAGCTTTCGATTGGTAAGGAAGAAGAGCAATTTTTCTTTCCATTGAGTAAAGTTGTAACCATCGAACCTACCTAGACGCACTAGGTTTCGATATATGACTAGTCACGATGAACCCTCCATTTGGTATAGGAAACTTGTCTAAAAACTGTTGGAAAAATAGGAGTGACTCAAGAGTATGAAGGGTTAAAATAAATCTACACCGTTGATCAACAAGCATCAAGACACGATCGACTAGCTATCATTTAGACAAGTTTCTCCCCCTCCGATCTGATCGCGAATGCACTAAGGGGTTAGTGAGAAAATGCTTTTAGGATACAAAGAAGCCTCTGATCAAGATGTTTTTTGTGATTCTCGGATGTGCATCGTCTGATCACAACAAGACACTCTGGGTATAAGACTGATGATGCCAATCACATGATCAAAAGCCTTGGTGTAGTAAATCTTTCTCACTCTTAATCAGATATGGATTAGATCGAATCTATGATCAACTCACACCATCAGATCTGAACTAGGATGATTCTGGACGAATCTGGATGGTTGTAGATGAATTAATCTGGTATGGATCTGCAGTCTATTTATAGACTTACACGTGTCTGTTCACCAACAGGCATGATGTTGATCCAACGATGTACAACCATGATCCTACGGTCAGGATTTAATCCATGTACAGGTACCTATTTGATTGACACCTCTATGATGAGGATTAACCTGATCGGATGGTCTCGATCGTGTGTATACAATCATACGTGCCATATGATGGTCCAGATTTCTTGGATCAATCCGGTGTTTTCGGTCGCAAGATCAACCCGAACCAGAATGGTCGAACCACCATTAGAATATCAAACCGAACCATCAAACCAAACAACCAATCAATCCGGTCCAACCGAGTAGGCCACACGCTAAAAGAAAAGGCTCCTATGCTCCTCGTGACACTACGTGCTAAGTGCAAAGTGCGCCTACAAAGCGCACATTGCGCTTCAAGCGCCTTTGCTCCTTCGCATACGTGTGTGCGTGCACATGCGCGGTGGTGCTTCGCATCACCGACCCAAGTGCAATGCACTATGTCATTCCCTTTGCTTTTAAACACATAAGCGAAAGAGAGCTTCCTATATATAAAGCCTCATATTTTCTTGTAACTAACCGATGTGGGACAAGAGACTTTACAAACAAAAGAGGCTTTCTACACAAAACAAAAACAATGTATTTTGAAAATATCCAAAAATCCTACACCGTTTTCAAAATAGTTATAAACTTTATATAATACAGTGACGATAAATTCATTTTGCAAACTTGGCATCATTGCGGAAATTCGTACATAGGTGATAAGTGTCTTTTGGACTTGAACTTTCACTTAGTGTAGATAGATCAAAGTTTATTAGGGTAATATGGTGAACGGATCTTGAACCAAGGACCTTAGAGATAAACTGGAGACTATTACACATACTCCTTTCTATTTTCAAAGGATAACTCAGACTTCCTTCTGACGCACTTCGAATCTATTGAAAATATATCTCTGCACTCAGAGCCTTCTCTTCTCCATAAAAGAGAAGAACAAAACAAAAAGCTTTTCAAGAATCAAAGAAACAGAAAGATTTTTCGTTTCTCTGTCTCAATTCTCAATCAATCTTCACAGAGAACTCAGAAAACCAAAGATCAATTCGAAAACAACAACTCCTTATCACTCAAGAACAGTGTCTTGTCATTTCCGTAACGAATCTCTCTCATTCTTCCTAAAATACAGAAGAAAAAAAAAAAGACAGAAAGAAAGAGCTATGAAACTAGCGCTTCAGGTGAACATAAGCAGAGCATTTACCAGAAATATCAGAACTAAATGCATAAATTAAATCAAAATTAGACATGTAATTGTAATTTACAAGTTCTAATCTTGCATGCTACAAAGAAATAGAGTCAACAATATAGTATAAGAGAATCCATTCAGATTAAACAAATGTAACGACCCAAACCATTTTTTATTTATTTATTTAATTATATTCATTTCCTTGTTTTGACTCCATCTGTCGAATGGATCGCGAATCGGACAAGTTTCGACCGTGCGATGGTAATTGTGATGGTTGTGGTGGTCCTTATGTGAAGCATAGTAGTTTAACTTAAATTGTTTGAGCTAATGGCATTATTGTAATTCTTATGTTGTGATGAGGTGTATGGCTTGGATTGAGTAGTTAGATTTTAATTTTTTGGATGTGATTAGTTAGATTTTGATGGTTGAGATTGAATGGTTTTAATTTGATGGCCTGGATTGTGCCACATGGCATTGGGAGGTGTCTTGCATGCGAAGCTTGAGAGACAAGCCATTTTGAAAAATTTGTTTGGTTTTGGCTTGGTGGAGAGGCTTGGAGAAGAAGAAATTGCATGTGTTGATTAATTTGGAGTTTGTTGTTTGATTCTACCAGGTAAGTATAGATTCATGAATGCAGATAGATAAATCCTAGTTTCCTCTTCAATTTCACATGATTCATGCTTGTTGTATTGGGTGAATATGGAATAGTTAGCTTAATGATTTGAATGTGGTTATTGTATGTTTTCTTACTTACATTTCATATATGTTGTTCTCCTGATTCTTGTGTGTTGAGAAAAATAAAAATAAACAGAAACCCCTAAATTTTGGCCTGTTCGCGAAGTTCGGCGGCCTCCTAGGCGCGCCGAACATGTCGCCGAACGCTTTCTGGGCGCAGGGTGAACCCCTCGACGCGCCTAAAAGGCTGTCGAGCATGAACATCAAGAACAGGTCGTCGAGGACCAGTTCGGCTAGCCGAAATTGTCACGCCCCGAATTCCAAGGTATAACTTGTTGCAAGACACAAATATATCCTCGAATTCCAAGTCATGACTCTCACCCCCAAATCCAAACACATACACATAAACTACCCTGGGGGTGGAACCACTCAAAACTAACTAGAGAAACCTACACTACCAGTAGGTACGCAGCGGAAAATTAAGACACTGAAAATATGTAAAAATTGAATTACATATCTCATACACATCACATCATCAGAAATCAATAATATAAAGTTTGGAAATGACTCACCAAAGATATAAGTCCAATCCAGCCGATACCACATCACATCATATTCACGATCGAGGTCCTCTT
>JAUPMG010271685.1:0-19278 GCA_031762675.1 Pachysandra terminalis
TCCCTTTAATGAAAGCACTTTGATTATAAGACACCACCTCCCCTATCACCTCTTTGAGTCTATTAGCCAAAACTTTGGCTATGATCTTGTACACACTAGTCGTAAGGCTGATAGGAAGGAAATCCTTGGGTCTAACAACACCTTTGACTTTTGGGATCAAAACAAGGAAACTACAATTTGTGGCTTTATTGATAATCCCACTCGAATGAAATTCCTGAAAAACCTTCAACAAATCATCCTTGACCACATCCCAACAATCCTGAAAAAAAAGCCAACGAAAAGCCATCAGGACCCGGCACTTTACATCTATCAAGATCCCACACGGCCTTCTTAATCTCCTTGACCTCAAACTCTCTAACTAGCCAATCCCCTTTACTGCTATCAACCTTAGGACTCTCTAGACTCTGCAGATCAAATGACCAGGATTGGTTCGAGGAATACAACTTACTAAAATAGCCTGTAAGCTCCCTTTCAATATCACTAGCATCCTCCAAAACTCCTGAATCAAACATCAACATGTAAATCGCATTCTTCTTGTTTCTAAAATTTGCCATCTTGTGAAAAAATTTTGTATTACCATCCCCTTCTTTAATCCATCTGATCTTAGATTTTTGACTCCAACTAACCTTCTCTTTCCTGAGAATCTCCTCATATTCTGATTTTAGGAGCCTCTTACTAGCTGAATCCACTTAACTCAACCCGGAAACCTCTTCGCTCCTATCCAAACTACTAATACTCTCCAATAACTCCTTTTTTTCTGGCCGGGAGCCAACCAAAAACCTCCTTATTCCACCCCCGAAGAGTCCCTTTAATCTCTTTGAACGCTTTCAAAAACTGATAACCCTCTCACCCCCCCCATCACCGGAACATCCTTCCACCAACCTCTAATCTTATCCACGAAATTTGGATGAAGAAGCCACATGTTCTCAAACCGGAAAGGGGCAGGACCCCCTAGAACAACCCTGTCGGTATTCAACAAAAGAGGGGTATGATCAGAAATGGGTTTGGACAACACCCTAATGGACGCACCCGGGAAATGAGCTTCCCAACAAGCCGACCCAAGAAACTTATCCAATCTACTACAAACGGGAGACTTCTGAAGATTAGACCAAGTAAAGAAACCCCCAGACAAGGGAAAGTCAATAAGCTCTTCCTCGTCAATGAAAGAAGCAAAATCCCTCATGCTCCTAGTAACTCTACCGCCCCCCAATTTCTCATGACTAAATCTGATTACATTAAAGTCCCCAAATAAGGACCACGGACCGCCCCAAATCTCTCTAACACCCTTTAATTCCTCCCAAAAAAGACTTCTAATCCGAGGATTATTAGGACCATAAATACCGGACAAAACCCACTCAAAGCCATCAGCCAAATTCATAAATCTAATTGATAACGAAAATCGACCTTTCCGCACATCGACTTTTTTAACGGCATCAACATCCCAAATGGTACAAATACCTCCCGACCTACCAACAGAGGGGACAAACTCCCATTCTTTATTCTTAACCTCCCCGATCTGATTCATGATCTTCCTAGACATCACCACCAATTTAGTTTCCTGAAGCACAAGGATATCGGGCCGGTTCTTCCTAACTAATTCCTTAACCGTTCTTCTCTTGTCACACCCTCCCAATCCCCTAATATTCCAACTAATAATATTCATGACCAACCAGCGTTAACCCTACCAACCCCGGACCCTTTGGATTTCCTCCTCTGATACTGAAAACACTCCAGCGGATTACTCCCCACCTTAAGCTCACCACCCTCATTCACCACACACACCTCAGATCTAAGTCTAAACTCATTAACCACCTCCACTACTGGAACTGGATCTCCCTTATAGTTCAAAGCCTGAATCTGGAGATCCAACGCAACGTGACCGATACCCTTCCAAACGTCATCCTCTTCACTAATTCTCATCGCACATTCCATACATGTTTCCAAAAACTGCGAATGAGCACAACCCTGGGCAATCTTAACATCTGAATCCGATCCCCTTAAGGGAGAAACGGCAGAGGATAGAGAAGCACGAGGAGATGAATTCGAGGGTCCATCCTGTAAACAAACATTAGCGCCACAATAATAGGGCGAAGCAACCTGGGAACTCACACAAAAATCAACCACACCTGGGGAACATATAGCCTCTGAAAAATTTGGGACAGAATCATCAGACGATCGGGACAGTTCTAAAGGAGAAATCTCAGAAGATCTGCCATCATCGGGCTCAGACACACTATAGGAAAATAATCGCACCCCATCTAAGGGAACACCACAAGACATCTTCATAAGAAAAGACTCACCCAGCTCCGAACACACAGGTATAAGGCTCTGATGACGACCCACAGGACCTGTGAAATGCTTACCACTCTCGGCTGCCACTACACCTTCGGTAGACAATAAGTCGCCCATCTCTTCTGATTGTGAACGGAGCACTGGCATGCATGCTGCCTCCTGAAGACATATTTCGTCAACCTCACAACCAATGACGGCCCTCTCTTGAGACAGAATAGTCGAACCAAGAATGGGGGAAGAAAAAAGAAACTAACATAAATCGAATGCTCTGCATCCATTGCATCTGTTGCTGCCCTCCCCACCACTCCCTTTCCTAATCGCATACTCGGAAACACCCAAACAAGGAGAAGCTCTGATCTTGCTCGGATAAGATCCGCCTTCGGGAGTAGCACACGAATCCGACTGACACTGCGTCAAAGACGCTTCTTCACTCACACCCGAGACACCTACGTCCCCTGCAGCCTTTGACGAGCTCGCCCATAGAATCTCCTGCAATTTGCTGTGTACCAACTTCTCGACCTCACGACTGATCGCCATCTTCAAGGAGCCATGAGTAGGGGGCAAACCAGAGAATCCTCCAAAGGAACTTGATGATCAGAGGAAGAGGACGACAAGGCCATTGGGTCACCAAGCTCATATTCAACTAAAGGCTCACCTGAATCGCGAGATTGGGCCTGCCCAGCAGCCCGCCCACCACCAATAGCCCAAGGACCCACAGACGCCAAGCATGTATCCGGAGAAGATTCCACACCCTTAAAGCCCAACTCAACGGAACCAACAAAACTCGGCCTTAGCCCACCTCCCAAAGAAGAAGATCCAGACCTCACGAAAGATAAGGACTGCCCATCCACACCAGGCCCATCACCCCTCCGAGGCCCACACCCGGATGACTGGACTTGAAAAGAGGGTCCATGTTCACCACACTCCGCCTGAAGAGACACTCCGGCTGTAGGCCCAGGCCTAACACCTGGCTCAAACAGCTGGCCCTGATGCGACAGGCTTGCAGA
This sequence comes from Pachysandra terminalis, assembly GCA_031762675.1. Classification (NCBI taxonomy): domain Eukaryota; kingdom Viridiplantae; phylum Streptophyta; class Magnoliopsida; order Buxales; family Buxaceae; genus Pachysandra; species Pachysandra terminalis. The sequence goes on from JAUPMG010271685.1 coordinate 3,300, forward strand.
GGACCCTGACACGACACGTCCAGGGCCGACCGTCCTTAACACATTTGAAATTCTGCAACCCAGCAAAACCCCTGTCTACCAGAGATGACGCCAGAAAGTCCACGTAGACCTCAAACGGATTAGAGCCATCCCAAACCACCACCATTCTCGGAATTTTCCGACCCAAACTTTCTCTAACCTGTAACTCCACTTTCCCCAAACCATTTTTAAACACAGAAATATTCCTAATCCCAATAAGACCTCCGAACAACTCCCCCAACGTTGTGAAAGACTCCACCGCCATGAGATGAGCAGGGATCCCCTCCAACGACAACCATAACCCTTCCGACTGCACCGGACCCACGTTGAGACCTTCTCCCAGCGGCCATCTTGAAAACACCACCTCCACCTGGCCAGCACATTCAACTAACTTTAAAGATGTTAGCATTTCAGCTACTTCTTCCGACTTCACAAAAAGGACGGCTCGAAAACCATTAATACCAACAGGATTCTCCAACTCTAATTCTGGGTACCGCATTTTCAAAGACTCCTTCACCGAACTCCAGTCAACAATTCTAGATGACGCTTGACAGCAGACAACAAAGGCCCAACTGATAATGGGCCCACCAAATCATTATTACTGCTTCCATATTTCAAACAGATAATGGGCCCATCAAAACTCACTCCATCCTTGCCAAATAAATGCCCATACGAAACTGAACACTATCATTTGAACCTACAATCCTACTCAAAACATGATGACTTTGGCAAACTATTCATAGATGTTAGCCATGGTTTTCCACAGGTATAATCCATGTGTACAATGAGTCGTATTTCTGTCCAAATCGTTATTCCTGCTGCCATATTTCAAACAGATAATGGGCCCACCGAAACTCATTCCATCCTTGCCAAACCTCTAGGTCAATTCCGGGAGATGCACTTGTTAAAAGAGTTGAGACCTTAACCTCATGAGCCAGGCCATATAAGGACAAAGTTTAGTGTGAAACTTATCCTTCCAAAGAAAATGATAATTGAATCCTTACTCCTCCCACTAATATAGAAAGTCCCTTCAGAGCTTGTGCAATCTTTTAGCCACAAAAACGTGAATTGAATAGAAAGACAAGGAATAGGTTCTCAAGTGCGACAGCATGCTTTATATCCTAGATTACCACTTGATAATAAACTAACATACAAGCAATTAATTTCCACTATGATCATTTCACAATAGGGACTCGCATCACCAGCCCTCTAAAAGACATTGTCAAAAGGTCTAATCTATGTTACACAGAACATTCTGCCTCCTCAAAGTACCAACGTTGACACAATACGATATGGGTAGGTACGACTATACGGGGACGAACGGCACGTAATTTAATAAGTTTAACATCAATGAAATTGTTTTTACAAAATTGGTTTTCACCATATTATGGAAATACTCACATTAAATATCAAATTTCAAATCAGTAAAAACAGTTATTGTGTATAGATAGTACCACCAGTGACAATTTGCAGAAAAAAAAGGAAGAAAAGAAAAGTGCATTGCCTTACGGAAAGCTCAAGAAGAATTGGTTGACCATTTATTCCTTCACCGCGATATGGCCCGAGAGATTTGGCTCCTTTTTCTTCAGCTGGTAAATATGGATGGGGTAATGCCTTCAGGCATCAATTCTTTATTTGCAAAATGGAGGTTTCCGGGTCTGAAATTGAGGGTAGGATAATGTATCAATCCCCGTTTCTAGCAATTCCTTAGGCGGTCTGGGGAAAGAGAACCAAGAGGATCTTTGAAGACAAGAAAGGTAACATTCAGCTGATCATTGACACTATCCTTTCTACAGTTGCTTCATGGATGGTGATTTTGGGGGCATTTTCAGAGACCAGAGTGGTCATATCATTCATGCTTTCTCAAGCCGGATTGGGGGGGATTCTATCAGTGCGGAGATATTAGCACTCGATGCCGACTTAAGAGAGGCTAGGACCTAGGGTTTCTAGTTCTTGTAAGAAGAAGGGGACTTTTTCTTAATAATATCATGGATTCACTCAATAGCAAGGTGAGCATGGAGATTTATTCTTCAAAAAGGAAACATTATGGCACTAATTGACCTAAGTTTCAAATACATAGTACATTGAGCTAAGTTTTCGAGTCCAAAGATACAGAAATTACATGTCTAACAACTAGACATACATCAACACCTAACACCTACATGGCTGCACCTAGGTCTATGTAACATGGGACCTAAGAAGAACCCACCTTACAACCCAACCCAACTTTCAACTGCTCAAGGTAAACTACATCACCCAACTTAAAGATTCCATTCCTAGAAAGAATGATATTCAAACCAAGATGCCGCCATAAAATATCAAAACAAGAACTTATGCACCGTTAACTGGGAATAATTGGGGTCACAAAAAACGTAGTGTCTTTCACAAACTGGTAGTAAGAAAAAACATCATCAATTATAGAGAAGCTAACAATGAAACCACCCCCATCCATCTTCTCAATCATTCAACTCAATCCCACCTCTATAATAATGAAAAGAAAACGCGTGAGCTGCTGCTTCAATTAATATCCATGTAGATATGGGAAAAGAAAGCAAAACTGCGTCCACCAACACTGAGAAAGAGGCATTGTTGGAATACAAAATTTGTACCATCTCTAAACTTGGCAATAAATTCATTCTCCAATATAATAATTTTTTTTTTTGATCAGTTAATTCATTCTCCAATATAATAATTACCTAGGAATATAACAATATATTAATATTTACATGTCTTATTCATATCTAACTGACAAACAATGCCCACAACCCCATTGCAAAGTCTTAATGATGCAACGCATGATCATTGTACATCCCAATATAGCACTCTTGGAAGAGAATAAATTATTAGAACACTTCCATATATTAGCAAATATCATCAACACTTTTATAGGCACTTAATAAAACTTGTTAGTTGAAAGACCTTAATGCTTGTTGCACCCTAAGCCACCAGAACACCGAGCAAATGCAAGAGCGAGAGCGGGAACGAGAGCGCGAGAGCACCAAAATTGAAAATAACTTGTCGTCCAGAGCGCCAACAGAGTGTCTATATATATATATACATACAAATTATAATTCATGTATAAAAACATTTCAATTTCTATTCTTATGCTCAACCACATGTACAAAAAAGGACAAAATACAAAAAATATCTCAATTTAACTTCCTATTAACCTAAATTAACCTTATTTTAAGAATAAAACTCATTTATTTTTATATTTCCATAAAACCCCCCAAAATTTTACAAGAAAACCTACATCTTTTTAGGCCTTTAATCCAATCCACAAATTCAAAAGTCAAAAGTCAAATCCACGGATTTGAAAAGTCAAATCCACATACTGGGGACGTTTCCGTGCTCAAAACACGAATTCACGTTATGAGCGCCAGAACGTCCCCCTTAGCACACGGATTATTTGGCTTAGTTGCACCCCATTTCGGAATAAGTGTCTGGAACACAATAGCACATTTAGTTCAAAATAAAACTGAAGAACTCTCGCATCATGTTCATAAAGTTACCTTTTAAAATGCTCTACCAATTTTTTTGTGGAACACCATGATGAAGCCATTGTAACCAAGAGCCGTATCCTCCATGCTTCACAAAGGCTTCAGAAATCCTTCAAAAACAAGCTTAGAAAGTGTTCCCTCCCTTCTTAAATTGTAAATCAAACAACATGATACCGCACAACAAAGTATTAACAGGCTCTTCATACCACTTTTGTAGTGCTTTTCAAGGCATTCTTAATATAGTCCTTTCAGCCACAAAACTCTAGGTTTTTGTCTTTAGTTAGTAATCTCTATTCTTGCCAACTACTAGCACTACCCTTTAATTGAAGCCTGAATAGATAAGTAATTGACACAAAAAGAAGACCCAACTCTTGCTCATCAATGCCTTCAAGACTGCTTTCAATTTGGCCTTTACCAAATCAAACACAGCTCCAACCTTCATCCTTAAGAGGCGTAAGCTTAACGTAGAAAACAACGCTTGCTACCCAGAAAAAGAGAAAAGAACACATCACTGCTTCACTTTACCCTCAAAAGACATATTTTTAGCTACATGTTCTCTAATCTGAATGTGGGATATTTCATAGAGCATCCCCTACACTTCAATGTAATTGAACAATAGTCCGAGAGTGATTAGGAGAACCAACTGGCAGATTAATCTGAAACCATCCGTCCACTAAACTGAGGAGAAAAGATTATCTTATCTAAAGGAATTCAAACTCCTCCTAATTGTAAAAGGGGTAATTACCTATAAATAAACAATAACAACTAATTCATGCTTATTTACAGATCATCAAAAGCCAACATCCTAAAGCTAACTGTGTAACACGGATATTCTACGAATTAAACTGATAGCATTGAAATCACCTTCTACGCAACATGAAAAACACTTTCCTCTCTCACCACATCTAATTCCTCTAACATACGAGGTTAGCATTGTGTCCATGGGACCATATACAGCAGGGTCTTCTGCATGAAAATAAAGTACCATACCTTCCAATCCACGTACCACACCCACAGTGATGGATCGCCCTTTTAAACTCAACTCCACCCATTTAAACTCCAGCTTCCCAACCTGCGTCGTCACATACTGGTATGCACAGGTTGTATCAAGTAGGGGTGTAATTTGGTCGATTTTGGTTTGGTTTAGTGGTCAAACTTAAAAAAAAACGAATTACAATACACTAAACCGAGAACCGAACCAAACCGCAATAGAAACCAAAAAAATTCGGTTTTTTGGTTCGGTTTAACCAAATTAATACTATTTTCTATACAAAACACATACACGCGTATATCTATATATTATATATAATCCACTTCAGTTTTTTCAGTTCGGTTCAGTTTAGTCGAAGCCTTAACCGAAAACCAAAACCAAACTAATTTGGTTTTTTATTTTATAAACCATAACCAAACCAAAATGAAAAAAAAAAAAATATGACTTTTTCGGTTTGGTTTGTTTGGTATTCAGTTTAAACCGAACAAATTGACACCCCTAGTACTGGATGATACAAACTGATTCAATTGACATTGAACGGTCTTTTAATTATTTTAGATTCCATGACCACTCAGGTCAGTGCCGCTATACTGACAAGTCCATGAAACTGCAATACACGGCTATCAAACGAAACATGGAAAAAAAAAAAAAAAAAGTCGCCCAAAAAACGTCCATCCACTGTACCAAAAGGATACTAATCCACCATGTATAAACCATCATTTGAACATTGATCAAGAGTTAACAATAGGATACCAATCCACCATGTATAGACCTAACACATTCCAAGAAGTAATTTTTTTATCAATAAAATAAAGAACACTTCTCTTTGTATACAATACTAAAAACAAAAGTTAGCTAAAGAAAGCTTTCATCAATCTAATACATGAGCTGAAATCAAGAGTAGACGACCTAAATAAACAAAACATTGGTCAAATGACACTCCCCCAGACAATGCTGCAATAGAAACACAATGATAAATCAATCAAAGTATACATTGTTTGACTTTCTCAAAACTTCATTCTTGTCTTCAAAGGTTCTAGCATTTCTCCCCTGCAAACACACCACCAAATCGCAAAATGGCAGTCTCGAGAAATATCTTTCAATGTCATTAGACAACTCTAAGAAGACCGCTCCCATCAAAGAGCGCACACATTGCCATCCCTCCCCCATCATTCGGATTCTATAATTTATTTTGCATATCATTAATAGACATTTTCTTTTAGTGCTACAATTCTTTGTCTCAATGGCTTCAAAGAAATTCATTATTTTCTTCTCAAACCATCGATAATAGCAGTAGAAACTTCTCAAATTAATCATTCAGTTAAATCTACTCAAAGATACCACTATCATCAACGCTACGTCCATCTTGACCTCTTCCCACTCCATCGCATATATGCATTTGCCACAACCTGATCGTTCCATTAATAATGCCAAACCCACTTTGTCACCAGATAGACAAATTACCTCAAGCCTATATATTAACTATCTGAGCTTTGCTTACTCGGCTTGAACTCATCACATTTGGGTAGGCCCAGGCTAGACACGGACTCATTAAATTACTACGAATATGGCTTTACTTGGGAAATGGCTCTGGCATTTTTGCATGGAAAAAAACAATTTATAACGCAAAGTTATTCATAGCAGGTTTGGTTCACACGATAATAGTTGGGATATTAATCCACGTTAGAGGGTGTCCGAGTCCGGCCTTTGGGAAGCGGTTTTCGACCTTGCCCCATTGTTCTTTTCCCATTCTCGTTTTTTGGTTGGTGATGGATCCAGAGTTAGGTTTTGGTAGGATCATTGGTGGCTCGATAACATTTTGGCCAACCTTTTTCCCCGATTGTTCAGATTACCCACCAACACAGATGCTTTTGTGGCTAATATTGTTTCCTAGGCCCCTTCTGCGCTTGCATGGAATCTTCAGTTTAGGTGGGATCTTAGGCCAGCTGATGTTGATGAGTCGTCTTCTCTTTTTGTGGCCCTCCAAGATGACCCTTCCCGTGCTGATTGCAGAATTTGGGTTCTTGATAGTCAGGATGTGTTTTAGCCAAGTTCCTTTCTTCCTTTGCTGAGGGTGGTCCCTTCTACTACCATACTTTCGGCCCCTTTTCTGTATCTTTGGAAGTCGAGCGTTCCTCCTAGAGTTAGGGTCATTAAAACTCGGGTTGTTCTTCAGAGGAGGCAAAAATATCTTGCTATTTCCCCTCAAATGTGCTTCATGTGCATGCAGATGGAGGAATCAGCTGATCATCTTTTTATTCATTGCCAGGTTGCCAGGAAGATTTGGTCTACTTTTTGTGGTACGGTGAGTGTGTCCTTTGTGACTCCCTTTGATGCCCAATCACTTTTGGGACAATGGAGGTTTCCTTGGATGGGCAATGGTAGGATGCTTTACAGGGCTGTATAATTTGCGGTGTTTTGGGCCATTTGGAGGGAAAGAAACAGCAAAATCTTCGAGGATTGATGGCCTAGCACTCAGTCCATTGTTGAGACTGCCTATACTTCAGCTATTTCATGGGTGATTTCCAGGGAGGAATTCAGAGGATTATCAGTTTCGTCTGTGATCAGGGACTAGAGGTCGGTGGTGCTTCTCCGTAATTCTTTTCTCCAGGTGAGGGCGAGGTGGTCTCCTCCTGCTATGGGTTTATCAAGCTGAACTTTTGACAGATCATCGTTAGGGAACTCGGGTCCTTTGGGGTCGGGAGAGTGTTCAGAGATCATACAGGAAGTGTTCTACATGGATTTTTTGGGCAGATTCGGCAGGGTAATGCAATGCGGGAAAAGCTTCTTGCTTTGGTTATGGGATTAAAGGAAGCTACGAGACAGGGATTTTGGAATTTGGTGGTGGAAAGGGATTCAGTGGTTGTCATTTCTTGGATGAGGGAGAGGACCTGTAGTTCATGAAGACTTTCCCATTCTTTCTTGCTGGCACTTTCTCTTAGAGAGGGTTTACACTTAGACTTTGCTCCTGTTCTCAGAAGTACCAATGGACTGGCGGATCGTTTGGCTAGAGAAGGAATTGGCACCGAGTCTTTCTTCAATGGGGTTTACCGAGTGATCTCATGGTTGAGGAGTTTTAGTTTTCTCCTTGTTCGAGGATCTGGTTTTTGTTTATGTTTTTGGTTTTTTTGCTTCTTGTTGTTTTTCCTTCCAGTTGTTGGTCCACTGCTTTGTGGCCTAACAACTATGTACATTCTTCCCTCTTTATTTATACTATCTTCATTATTCATCGAGAAAAAAAATATACCATACAGCCCAAAGTCTATGAGAAATTTATAAATAAATCAATAATTGAGCAAGCAAAGCTTAGATTACACTTTTACAATTTGATGGGCTGAGGCTTGGCTCATTAAAAGCATAGAAGATCATAGATGTTGTACAACAACCGAGCAAGCATCAAAGTTCTTCGTAGGCACATTAACATAATGAGCTTTTTTCGAGGGCAAGGCTCCACTCACAAGCCTAATTTTTTAGCCCAATTAGGCTCAAGAAACCTGACCGGATCTTGAGCTTGAACTAGGCCAACTTTTCTCGTTGATAGACCTAGCCAATATTACCCAAGTCTAAACCACCAAATCCACCACTATTTCATTGACTTGCTACTATGAAGGCACTAACATGAAAAGGCCTTAACTTCCGTTCCACATCAAGCTCCCCTGACTACACCAGCATCAAACCACTTAAATATCACAATGAACTCATAAAAGTAGATTAGTTTGAATTAGCCAACATTGTTATCTGTAGCTCCTCGGACTCTGACCAAGCACCCATTCATATTAGCTAATTAGGAAACCAGCTATCCCACCTTAAAGGCATTTGCAAGGACTAATGTTCTAAATAGAATCAACACTACTAACATTCTCGAAAAAAGGATGCATATCACCTTCTCTGCACAAGTTTGCTTTTGTTCATCATGGTGGTGGAGTGCCTTGGGAAGATGATGCGTTGTACGGAAGAGTTAAGACTGATTCGAGGGGTGAAGGTGAAGGCAACGGCACCAAGCATATCGCAACTTCAATTCGCCAATGACACTTTATTTTTTGCAGGGCAAAGCAAACAGATTTGAAGGCTTTGAGGAGTGTTTTTTTTTGTGTTTCAAGCGGTTTCAGGTTTACACGTTAATCTAGTGAAATCTGAACTGATTGGAGTCAAGGAGGTCGGCAACTTAAATCAAATGGCCAAATAGTTGGGGTGCAAGGTGGGCTCTCTCCCTTCTTATTATTTGGGTTTACTGTTGGGGGAAAATTACAAATCTAAAGGGGTTTGGAACAAGGTGGTGGAAAGATTAGAGAAGAAATTGACATCTTGGAAAACTAGGCATTTGTCGAAGGGTGGTAGATTAACACTGATTAAGAGTGCCGTGTCCAATCTTCCTACGTATTACATGTCAATCTTGAAGATTCCAACTTCTATGACTAGAAGGCCAGAGAAGTTGCAAAGGGACTTTTTATGGAAAGATAACGAGGAGAATCCGAAATTTCATCGAGTAAAGTGGTCCTTAGTTTGCTCCAGCAAAGCCAATAGGGGATTGGGCTTGAGATGCCTCACCAGATTTAATATAGTGTTTTTAGCCAAATGGTTATGGAGGTTCAGGTCAAAGGAAAGTAGTTTGTGAAGGGAGTTGATTAGAACAAAATACAGAGTAGAGGAAGGTAGTTGGTTTCCCAAGAGTAGCAGATTTCCACATGGGATGGGGCCTTGGAAAGCTATTAGTAATTCTCGGGAAAGTTTTATTAAAGGGGTAAGGTATAGGGTGGGGGTTGAGGATGGAATAAAGTTTTGGAAAGATTTTTGGTGTGGGGATGCTCCTTTATCTCAAAGATTCCCAGGGGCAGCTGCCTTAACATCTAACTTTAATGCTTTGGTGAAGGATTACTTAATCAAGGAGAATTTGGGGTGGAGGTGGGATCTGGTTTTTAGGAGGAATAGGTTAGATTGGGAAGCGAATGAAGTAGTAAGTCTTTTGGAGGAGATAAACAAGACCAATGCTAGGGAGGGAGGTGACATAAGGGTATAAAAGTGGGCGGTTGAAGGTGTGTTCTTAGTGAGATCCATGTATCATTCCTTGCCGGAGGAGACTTCGAGGATCGGGACGTGGAGATTGATTTGGAGTACAGGTTTACCATCCAAGATATCTTTCTTTATGTGGACAGCAGCTGAAGATAGGGTGCTCACAATTGATAATCTAAAGAAGAGAGGATGGTTTATGGCTTCTAGATGTTGTTTGTGCAAGAAAGAAGAAGAAACGGTAGCACATTTATATATCCATTGTAAGGTCACATGGAGCATTTGGAATGCTTTTCTCAACATATTCAAGTTAAACTGGGTCAGGAATTGTGGATTTAAGGAAGAGTTAAGTAATTGAGGCTGGATGAGGAAGAAGAGGGGGCAGGAGGAGGAGCTCAATCCTGTGGAATTTATGCCCTGCAACAATCGCATGGTCGTTATGGTGCGAAAGGAAATGCAGGATTTTTGAAGTAAAAGAATCTAGTACTCAAAAGCTGATTGACAAAACTATCTTTATTATATTTCTGAGTATCCAATCATTCGGAATTCAAGGGTATCCGATATGTGGAATTTGATTGCTCCTAGGGGATGTTTTGGGACTAATTTAGCATTTTGTTTATCTAGGAGTGGGAAGGTTGTATGGGGTTTTGGTTTCTTTTTTTAGTGAAGCCTGTATAGGGTACATATATACTTTTTGTACAGATTGACCATTTGATCAGTACAAAAAAAAAAAGACAATTTGATCTTATAATACAAAGGTTACTTTTACTGATAAAAAAAAATGAATAGTGTTCCCATCTCTCTCCCTTTATTCTTGGTTCACTGAAGTGATTTGGAGGTATATTCACAAGGGTTCAGGATTTCCTAGGTCAAGCCAGTTGTTGTCAGCTGCTCAAGCCAGTTGTTGGGCTTAGGTGAGAGCCAAGCCATTATAGATGTACTTAGCTCATGCCTTTTGTGAATATGGACCAAATAAAACAAAATAATCTTTAAAAAAAAAAAAGAGATAACCCTTTTTGTCTATTACAGAGAGCTTAATAGTGATCAATCATTGAACCAGCAGTTCAGAGTTTTTTAATTGGAGAACCATTGTATACACTCCACCAAGGATTATGAGTTTTTCAATTGGATGAAATGCCCCAAGCCTGGGACATTTCAAGCTAAACCTTGATGATGCTCCTTAGGCAACCGGAGGCCCTCAAAGATAGTAGTACTTTTAGCAGGCATTTTGAAGAGATCATTCACACATTTTCAAGACCATAAGACTATTGCAAGCCCATCAAGGCAAAACCCTATTGCTATGTTTTTTAGGCTAAGGGAAGAAAAGAGCTTCAACTCCCCAAGCTAATTAGGGAGGGATACTAATCTAACATCAACCACTAGTTTACAAGCATACAAGGTGTTCTTGGAAATTAGCTCATTTGGTTCACTACACCACAACTGTTGTTTCAATCATAGATCGACTAATAACTTAGCAAGCATTCTCAGCAAAGGAGGAACAAATGTTTATGACCACTCTATGGGAAGAGATGTTAGTTTAGGAGATTCGAGAATTTTTATTGCATTTTTCTTTTCAACATCACCTTGCGGTTGTTGTTTGATTAGTGATATATAATTTTTCAGTGTTTTATAATAGTCAATTAAGTCTTTTGTACAAGTTTTTGCTGACTATGTATCTCTCTTTTCCTTGACCCTAAAAAATCCTATTGTTCAAATTAAAAAGTCAGGCAGTGCTGGTCATATTTATGGAGACATTCCCATAAGTTAACACTTCCATTATCTCAGACGTTGAATCAATTTCCCATAAAGAGGGGGATATAAAAGAGGATGCTGCATACGGAATTAGAGCTAGATGTCTTAAGAGGAAGGTGCTTCTAGAGTGTTATATGATCACTCAAGCTAAAGGGAAAATTTTACAAAACATCTATTAGGCATTCTATAAGTATGAACACGGAATATGAGGCAACAAAGAAGCAGCATATTCATAGGATGCGTTGCTGAAATGAGGATGTTAAGATGGATGTCAAGAAAAGCTAGGAAATATGAAGGTAAAGAATAGCATTTAACATATCCAAAAGTCTAGTAGTTCTAATAGGAGATCTGACATAGTTAGGACGGTTAGGGAATGCTAAAGAAAAACCTAGGGAGGCTCTTGTGAGAACGTACAAGGGAGTACATATTGAGAGAAATAAAAAATAAAAGGAAGACCAAAAAAGACCTCGATGGGCTCCGTTAAAAATTACTTAAATACACAATTTAACAGAAGATATGGCCTTTAAGAGATTGGAATTTGGAATGGTGAAACAGGATTTATGTCGCCAATAGTATATGACGCATGGATAGCATACGACTTAACACAATAAGGCGATGAAAAGGCGTACTTAGTGCTATTTTAACATCTCAACTATAATGTGTGCACCACGTGAGAATATGTTATAAAAAGAATAAAAAATCAAACACTGCTTTTTAACCACAATTAACTTGTCTTTCATATTTAAGTGCACTACATGTTAGGAAATCACAAAAGAGAATGGGAAGTAATATTCGACTGTTAAGAAAAGGAAAAAAAAGGCTAAAAGGGAGTAGGACGACACAACCTGCCCATTACACATTTTGTAAGAATTAAATACTCGATGAGGAATACAATGATAAAATTAGATTCAATTTCTGAATTTACTCCAAATTTTCCATTGATATAGAAAAATAAACATTTAAATCGTAGACAAAGAAGCTCATCCAAATTTAAATATGATTGATGAAGAGAAGGATGTGCAAGTTATGGAGCAGATGATGATGACAATTATGCTTATGACTTGGTTGAAGTGTATAGCCTGGAGCATAGTGTTAAGTATCGGCCGATCTCGAGTCGGATTGGCCGATACAACTCAAGATCGGCTGGGGATGAGTCATAATCCCAAGCCGATCCCAAAAATTGCTGAAGTTCTCGGTTTCGGACGAGTCAGATCGGAAGATCCCTATTCCAATATGGATCCTCCAACAACCCTAAAAAAATTTATGATTTTTAAAGTAAAAAAAAAAAAAAAACAAACAAATTGGGCCATGTTTGGATCGGCTGATCCCAATCGGCGATCCAACTAGGTATCAGACAGGGACGATCCCCGATCCGATACCAAGTTTAAACACTATGGCCTGGAGTGAAACTTTATGCAATGTTTTAGATCCAACTCGGTATCGGACCGGGACGATCCACGATCCGATACCAATTTTAAACACTATGGCCTAGAGTGAAACTTTATGCAATGTTTTAGAGTACAAACTTTAGAATACTCTTATGTGTTGTTTTTCTTTAGTGGTGGTGTCTTCGATTATGTTGTACTGCTGAAACTTAAATTTTGTTTTTTTTTATGATTTTATGTATTTATTGTATTTAAAAATCATTTTCTTAGTTTTAAAGCTTACCATAATTTATTAAAAATACATGCTTATAAGGCCTACACCTCATACTTCGATGTTTATGCCTCGCCTCAAACTAAGGTCGAACAGCTCGCCTCATGCCTTAATGTTTTGAATCACAAGCCACAATTTAAACTTTGAATTAAAGTTTAAATTGGAATACCAAAGAGGCCCATTGCCAACTTGTACTGACCAAACTTCCTGGTTAGAGTGACGATGCATGTATGCCATGGTCCCCCTTTTAGCCAGCCATCATTGAGATAAGAAATAGGGATCAACAGTGCATCTTCTTAAACCTTTAAACCAACCGAGAGACCTCGCCATTTCTACGGCCAGCTGCTATAACACCACCTTTTAGCAATTTTGTAATCCAAATTCCAACAAAGTCAAATAAAATAGCACTTGGCCATTGAATAGCAACAACAAAATGTTAATTTCCTACAGCAACTAGACAAACCTATACCTCACACCACTCACCCTATTCCATCGATCATATTATAAAGTAAGATCTCATGTAGCGTCAACACAATTCTTCGATAGACTAAAAGGTTTAGCTATACCAAAATGGGAAAAGAGCTAAATCTATGTGACTTTGAGACAAGGCAAAGTGAGGAGCAAGAAATAAGCCCAAGAAATGTACCATGACCGAGAAGAGAATACCTCATACGACTAATCATATTGCCATCATAGCTTGATCAATGGGAATGATTTGAAAGATACTCGTTTGGGCAGGAGCCGAGGAGATAATACTAAACTTCTTGAACAACATTTGCAAGGACGGCTAGTTAGGTACTCCACAAATTTGGGAGGATTCCTATTGCTCATATCATAAACCTCTCAAAAGGAAGGCATATTTTTTTTTTGATTAATAACGGAGATGATATATAGATAAAAAGAATGTACAGCAGACAAAGGGTTAACAATTCCCTGAGACAGAGAACCGAGAACCCGACAAAGAAAAAAGACAAAAAAGCCCCAAAAAATAATAAAACTACAACCGAACCAAGGGACGACTACCAACACTCCGACACTACATCAAAATGATGGACTCCCAACATCTAACAAGGTCTGACAAGAAGGTGTCTCGAAATTCTGGGAGAACACTACACCAAGCCGCCATGGTGCCCACGCTCAAATCGATAATATGCCACGGACTCCTCCTAGAGTTCTCAAAAATCCTTCTGTTACGCTCGCCACATAAATGCCAGAGGATACAAAAAACAGCACCTGGAACATACATCTTCCTTTTTTTCCCAAAGAGGGGAAACTCCACTGATCAAAAAGCATAGGTATTGAAAACCGAAAATACGTTAGGCAAGCTAATTGTAGATTCATGTGAAAAAATTATTTAAAGATTACAAAAAAGAAAAAAAAAAGTACATTTTTGGTCTCGAACTTTACCGACATGGATTTGACCCCCAATGATTAAGCCTCGATGCACTTTTTTTGCCTCACCTCAAGGCGAGCCTAGAGGCGCAAGACATTGAATTATGACCATGTCAAAATCCAATGATGACACACATGTTACAGCAAGAAACTCCAAGAATGAATGCATAGTTATACCAGAAAATTACACTTACCCACCCATTTCAGTTGATTCTTCTTTGCAAGAAACTAATTTTTGGGCATCAGCACTTCTCAAGTGGCATATCTTTGACTGGAAAGAAAGAACAACTCAAACTATCAATGTTATAATATTAGTTAATACTAAGAAAATACAGGTAAAAAGATTATTTCAAAATGTAGAAAGAGGTAAAATTAAATCATGATCAATAGAATCAAATAACATCAACCAGACCTACTCCCATCATAAGCAGGTAGACCTTGATACTGGGGTGTGCATATGTGTATATACATATTATATATATAACATAAACAATTGATTACTGGCAATCCAACATCAATGGTCAATTCATCAAATATAAACAATCTATAATAACAACAAAAGTCAGTAACATGAATCCAGTTCACCGTCCCAACCTGTTGAGAACCAAACTTCGGTCAGATTACGTGTAGTTAAAAATGAAAAGCCGTTATCAAGGACAGAAAACCCCCACGCATGACACATAACAAGTATTGCTATGTGTGATATATTGTTTGGTGCTAGCACGCAACACTGTGCCAATTAACTCAATGAATAAATAGACCATCCCTTTGTGAACCTCAAAAATAAAATAATCACCCCAATCTATATTTCCTTGCCAATGATTTGCGTGCTCTTCTCACTTGCCTATGAAAAAAGATCTCAAAAATTTAACAGCAAATTTTTTCGATAGATCTAATTATTGGAATACAAATTTACCAAAGGGGTGCACAAGCCATTCAACAGATTAGGACACCTGAAGGAGTTTCCAACAGCTTAAACGTAAAAAAAAATTTTGAACTTCATAATTACTGAAAGAACCATGACTACATACAGTTTCCTATATAATTTGTAAGAGAGGAAAAAAAAAAAAAAAAGAACTACAGTGAATACAAAAATATAAACCAGATAATTAGCCATAGTGCAGATTACTGATATATCTTGAAAAGAAAATGTGGAGCTCCAAGCGCAAACCAACTTCTTTTTTTTTTGTTTGCGGCGGGGTGGGGGGGAGGAGCCAATAACAAATAGGCAAACAAGGATTGGATGCACCCCTCTACCATATCTGTACAAATAGAATAGCCCATTTATATATGCTAAGATTCATAACCCTAGGTCGATTCAAATCATTGAAAAATCGATTTATGTTTAAACCGAACAATTCAACATTTAATCTTAGATTTATGATTACTTGTACGATTTATGTGATTTAAATGATTCGACTCTGCAACACTAAAAAATTGCCAATATCCTTTTCTAATGAAAAAATTCCTTTTATCTTTTTTTTATTAATACCCTCTAAGCCAAATTAGGCCTCGAGGCACTCTAACGGTGAGCATAGATCAAAATATCGTATCGTATCGCGCGATACGTATCGTGTATCGACCAAGTCGATACGATAATTCTATGTAAACTACGATACAGTCAAAAAACTAAGCGTATCGCGCGATACGCTCAACTTATCGA
>JAUPMG010271694.1:0-19276 GCA_031762675.1 Pachysandra terminalis
TGTCACAACCCGAGACATATGGACTTATTTTCTAATTCTCGATTCGCGACTATCTTTTGTAACCACACAGTTCATGGTTAATTAAAAACCAATCATGTTTGTAATAGTTTTATCAGACTAATATATAGCAGAAGCAACTAAAACAAATTATACATTAACTTAAAACTTAATGTACACATATACCTACAGGGTATAGCAAAATGTCACGACCCGGGACACATGGACTTATTTTGCCAATTCTCGATTCGCGACTATCGTGTGTAACCACACAGTTCATGGTTAATTAAAAACCAATCATGATTGTAATAGTTTTATCAGAATAATCTATAGCAGAAAAAACTAAAACAAACTATACATTACCTTAAAACTTAATGTACACTTACCTACAAGGTATAGTAAAAGAGATGTTACATACATGATACAATATGTTCTCTACAACTCCCTCTCTCTCACAACAAACAAATGTGATTGTCCTCTCTGCTCTCTAAGATCTCCGCCTCTAGCTGTCTTTCTAGTTGCTCATCCTCTCCTACTACCTCCCCTACATTTTAATGAGAATAAATTCCCAGTGAGTAATAATCAATGAAAACAAAACTATACGAGAAATCATGTTTTTCAAAACAATAGTTATAAATCATAACTTTAAATGGAACGGAAATAAACGATATGCAGTATGAAGCATTCTAATAATCAAGTGAAGCATTCTAATAATCAGGTATGGCATTCTAATTGAAATATAAATAAAATAACCGGAACACACATATAGATGTTCAGGTTGGC
Organism: Pachysandra terminalis; assembly: GCA_031762675.1. Lineage (NCBI taxonomy): Eukaryota > Viridiplantae > Streptophyta > Magnoliopsida > Buxales > Buxaceae > Pachysandra > Pachysandra terminalis. Next base: position 781 of record JAUPMG010271694.1, read on the forward strand.
ACGAACACTTTGGTGCCTTTCCATAGTAGTTGGCACTAAAGCATAGCTCACCGGTGCAAGGCTCACAGTAGATTCAACTTACTATAGGAAATTAAATATACAAAAGTCACTCTAATGCCATGACCATGCCAGGTGTCATGACCATAAGTAGAGACTAAACAGAATCCACATTGATCAGATGAGATAAAACGGTCACTTGCAAGGACTCCAGAATATCGCTCGTCAGCCGACATCCAAAGGAAACATCATAAGCTCGTCATACATTTCACAGATACATAGCATGAATGTAGTAGCCACACATTATCCTACACCCACATATCGCCACAATGCCCCAGGCATATTACCCCACATAACACACATCTCATACGTATGCAAATCATGCACATAAAATCCAAATAAAGATGCCTTTCATATTTAAAACATGTATCTACTCTTATATCATGCTTTAACACTTATAGATAGTATAATATTATATCGAGACCGTCAAACCTGAGAAAACATAGTTTTGTAAAAGTGCCGAAGGTAGCTTCAATCGGCCAAGGGGCTCCCTCGATTAACCGAAAGTGACAAAAACTCTGAAATATAGTTTTTACAGTAAATTTCAAATCTGAACTTAGAAACAGAATCACAATATCTTTACAACAAACTTCAATTTGAACTTCAAAACAGAATTATAGCTTTTACGAAAAATATCAAATCCGAACTGCAAACCAGAATTATAGTTTTTAGGGAAAACTTCAAATCTGAACTTCCAAAACAAAATTATAGTTTTTAGGGTAAACTTTAAAACAGAATTATAGTTTTTAGGGAAAACTTCAAAATTGGACTTCAAAACAGATTTACAGTACTTTTATAATAAACTTCAAATCTCAACTTCATAGCAGAATCACAGTATTTGTACAACAACATCAAATCTGAACTTGAAAATAGAAGATATAATTGCAACTAATCCAATCATAAAAAAAATATTATAAATCCTATTAATTTTATTCTTTCAAATCCAAAACTATATAATTAGTATTATTACTTACCTTATACAAATTTAGCAGAAACACAACCTCCCCTCAACTTCCCTTTTGAATTTTCCTTAGTTCTACACCTTACTTTTCTTCTTGTTCTTATTCTTCTTGCTGTTCTGTAATTTATCTTCTTCTTCTTCTTCTTCTGCAATTTCTCCTCTCTAATCAATCTCTATAGTTATTAAAATTAATCTAACTTATTTTATACCTATTAATAGTTTAATTAGTCTTATTAATTTTTTACTAATTAGAAAGTTAGGTGTAATTTTACTTAATTTACTTAACCTAGATTATATTAATTAATTAGAGTTATACTCTAATTAAACTTCATTAACACATGTCCCCATTCTATCACCTTCAATGCCACATGTCATCATTTATGTCTTGTACCTTTTGACTCACATTAGATGGCATTTCTAAAATTTTTATATTACAAGTTTATCCTTCATTTATCATTTAATCATAAGAATTTCATTTCATTTATTTCCCTCTATATCCTTCAGTCACCGTATAGCTTACCTCTAGGCTCATAATGCAATCTCACCAATCACATGTACTCTTCATCATGCTTGGTGCGTAATTAGACTTAAGAATTACATGATAAAAATTTAAGTTTAATTATTTAATTACTAATTACATATATACATTTACATGCATACTTATATATAAATCTAGGTACATCGATCATCTATATTATCGTTAGTGTAGATATTGGTTAGTATATTTCACTAAGCACGTAAAACATTGCACGTGTAATTATTAAGTTAATTACACTTAGCATTTAATTAAATTTTGATTAATTACAGAAAATCCCGACGAGCTCTCCCTCTATTTATATTTTTCTTTTCTTAGAAACACTTGCATTTTTTTAATTTTTTAGAAGTTTCCTTCTTTTGGGGATTTGCCAATGTGCCAAATCTTCATATATATATATTTAATTTTTAGATTTTCCTTTCTTTTTTTTTCTTTTTTTCTTTTGAAGATTTTCCACACGGAAAATCCCCTAAAGATATTTTCTTTCTTTTTTTAATTTATTTTTCCCATTTTTTCTTTTGATTTATGATTTTTTTTTATTTTATGATGATTTTTTATATGTGAGTTTCCATGTGGCAAATATCTAAAAATATTATCTTTCCTATTTTTGGGATTTACCTCATGACAAAATCTCCCGATAATATCTTTCCCAATATTTTTTATATTTTTATTTGAAAATATTTTTTATCATCCAATCATAATTTTTTTCTCTTTTTTTAATAATTAAAAAATATAAAAAATAGTCATTCGGCCCCGCAATCCGGAATTTCACTAATTTACAGCCATTTTTGAAAGTTTTTCAGCAAAGAATCCAAATTTGATGTCAGGAAAAATTTTTGACCCCAGATTTAATTATTTGGTTCAATTGACCGTATTAGGGATAAAATCGTTACTTTTTCGACAACTCTAAAACTGCACAAGATTATACTAATTGGAGATATTTTGGTTCAGGAATTAAGAATTGAGATTAAAAATGAATTTAGGACTGAATATGGATCAAGTGTGATCTAATAGGGATATTTTGATCATTTCACATGAATCTTTAGGATTTTCAGGGAAAATTAGCAATATGATGGGGGGTCAAGATTCGGAGATGATTTGGGTGATAGAAAAAGCCAAGCTCAAGCCTCAAGGAGCTTTAAGGATCCAAAGAACTGCTCTTGTACGAATTGGGGTATCTACAGATGCCCCTCTTTGTTAGAGTCGCGAGCGATGAATGACAATGATAAAGACATAACTCTAATTTACACGGCTCACGAAAATATTTTACTTGAATCAAATCAATCTTTACATATTGAACTTCCAAGGGCCCAAAGCAAAAGAATCAACTAATTTGGGGGCTAAGTTCCCTATAAATTGAGGGCTGAGGGCTAGGCTTCACTTACTCTTTGATTTTGGTTCAGATTTTTGCGTGTTTGGTGGTGAAGATTGTAGAGATTTTTTAGAGAAAGGGAGAAACCTAGGGTTTGGGTGTTCTTCCTTGTTCTTGAGTTTTTGGGGCTTGGATTGGAGGACCATCTTCATCATTCTTCATTGATTTTCGTGTAGAGTTTCGTGCTTGCGTTAGATTGAGGTAGGTTCTTCCTAACCTCTAGTTTCTCTTCCTTTAATATCTTAGTTAAATATTTTTAAAACAATGAATGGGTGGTTTTATGGTTTGGATGTGATCAATTATGAAGAGATCACATGAATATTATATTGAAGTGTTTTCTTTTTATTAAAGAAGTGTTTAGGAGATTTTTAAATCATCAAGTGAGTTTTAAAATAGTTTTCAATTATCTATTAAGCATGTGGATTTTTAAAGGGGTTTTTGAAAGGTTTTTAATCCTTATACTGACTTTAGAGTTTGTTTTGGTTGATTGGAATGTGTGAAAGACTATAATTGGGGTTTGGTGGCTTAGTGTGGACAAGGAGTGGCTTTGGGAGGCCTTTGGGTCAACCAAAGACCCCTTGGAAGCCAAGTCAAAAACACATAAATTCTGGGTTTTCACATAGTTCAGTCGACCGAATCAGAGTGTTCGGTTAACCGAAGGTGTGCTTCGGTCAACCGAGCATCGATCGAACAAGGTTCGGTCACAAAAACAATAACATGTTTTCTGGGTGTTTCACAGTTCGATTGAATCAAAAGTCTCTTCAGTCAATTAAGGAGAGACTCGGTTAACTGAAGGCCTCTTCGGTTACAAATACAACGGCTTTATTCTATGTTTTTTGGTCTTGTTGACCGAAGAAAGTGTTCGGTCAATCAAAGGCCATGAACCGAATGTATGTTTTTCCTATAGGTGCACTTGCTCGATCGAAACAAGGCTTCGATCAACTAAAATACCTGGTTGGTCAATCGAAGGTTAACCTTCCATATCAACCGAAGATGCATAGCTTGGCTTGTCTACTTGGATTGATTTATGCTTTGTATATATAGGGTATACACGTGTATATGGGTGTATGTGTACATCAGAATGGGTGTATTCTATATAATGATCGAATACATGTTTAATTCTTATTAATTATGATTCATTGTTGGATTATGTGATTGTGATATGTGATGAAATTATATATGGTGGGATGTGGTATATGTGAATGGTGCGTGATGCATGTGTGATAACCATGAAGCATGTTTATGATGCTTGAATGATATACATGTATGTATGTTGTATGAGCGCAATGCATGTGTAAGGTAAGTGCAATGCATGATATTGAATGTGAGTATGCTTGACACAAGATATAAACTGTTAATGTTATATAGTCATACATGTGTGGACTGTCACCCTAGGATTATAAGGGTGAAAGACATGGGTGCGGACATTGGATATGTCGTACCATTGGATATTATCCGTAACTAATAGGGTTGTCATGGGTTAATAGACATGATAATTAAGATTTGAATAATTAGTAACTATGCGTGTTGAACCATATGTGATCCTTGTAGTATGAGTTCATCACGTACAGAATGGTCGGCTACATTTGAGCTATTAGTTAACCATGAAGTGAAATAAAATGAAATTTTGACAACTCATGTGTATTATTAGGTATCTGTGTTTGGATTTACCTTGAGTGGGATCCGTAGGTTTGAGTCCTTAAAGGAATAAATAGGTTGGGCGCTTGTGACCCGTGGGTTGAGAGATTGTTCTGTTATGGATAATCTGAAATGAATGCAGAATAGCATGGTTGAGATGATATTAATGGACGTACAAGATGTACAACATTCGATGCGATCCTTACATGCTTGACGTACGCAAATTTGTTTTATCATTTGATATGATATTGTTATAGAATCGCAAAACGATCTGCTTACTTGTGTCATGAGATGTTCTGTATTTGATTTATTAGCATATATATATATATATATATATATATATATATATATATATATATATGGATATGATATTGGAGATTTGGATGGCATGTGTTTTGATAATATAATTGTGCTGATCGCACTGTTTTGTGGAGCGCTAGTTGTTAGTATCTACTTAATGGCTATCTAGCTAACCGTTCATTGGAATTATATTTTCAGGCCAACCGCGTGATTTGAAGACAAGATGATGAGATGGGATTGGCAGTGGATTTCAGCATAGATTTGCTTGGTATAGATTTCAGCATGTCATGTCTTTTATAAGCCTGATAAATGTTTTAATTGAACCTTGTTATTTTGTTCTCACCCATGCTTATTGATTAAAGAAAAGTTTTTGTTACCTCTAATTTTAATAGAGTAGTCTTCATCTATATATTCTGATTAGGTGAGCTAACTTTACTATGCCTTCTGCATAAGAGAATTAGTGACCTCGCTAGGGGCGGAGTCTTAAGTCATGTGTTCGAGACCCGTATCCACATGCTTATCAATGCGATCCAAATTTCGAGTGACAAAAAATTAAGAAACGTTTAAAATTTTAATGGTGATTGATACATGTAATGAAGCTAAAACACATGTATTACTAGGGCTTAGACTTAAATATTATCCATGTGGCCCAGAGGACCTCTTATTAAATGGATAGACAAGGTTTTTGTTATATACCCAAACATCATCACAATATATCATCCAGCATAGGACATGTCAATTACATGTAAGCATCACTGGTGGATATCATGTCTCGGAGTAGGAGCCTATATAATACTATTGGCATCCTATTTAATAATTTTGGAGAATCTATAATCATATCTCACACCATCAACTCTATGGGTATTCGGATTTCTTACCCAAGTTATAGCTGTCAAGAGTGATAGCCACGATGTTATTAGGGATAGCAACAAAGTGGATTTGACAAATCGTTATAGCTGTCAAGAGTGATAGCCACGATGTTATTAGGGATAGCAACAAAGTGGATTTGACAAATCGTAATCCGCATGGATAAGAATCTAGCCTATCCGAACCCGCTCCTAACTTTATAGGTGTTAGGTCTAGTCGAGGTGACTCGAATATGTTATATGCTAGCTGTTTGGCCCGTGCTGAGCACGAGCACAATAATTACTTGTATTGATAATTATTTTTGTTCAAATGCTGATTTTTACTTACACGTTTTTGAAAAATATAAGTTGAGATAATTATCTGTGAAAGCAATCAGACCTTGCTTGAGAGAGGGGCAGCCTTCATTATCGTGTGTAACCAACGTAGGTTCGCTTAAGCAAACGGTCTCGAGTCTTTGTGGATGTAGCAAATTTTGTTGGAGTGGTTTCCGCTTAAACGCTCGACCCTATCTTAGAGGAATAATCCTGGACGAAGCCTGAGATACCTTGGGAAACCGAAATAAAAAACGAAAAAAGAAACAGAGTTGTCAAAATGGAGAAAAGAGATAGAATTCAATGCACATAGGATTCCCTATTTACCTATGCAATAGATGAAGGAATCATGGTTATATTTTTTCTTTTTCTTAAACTATCTGAGCCGTCCGATTATATAGCCTCTTCCAAAAGAAGCCAGGTCTGATTAATAACAAAAGAGAGAAAGCCATGAGAAAATTGATTGGAGAGAGTAGATGCGTGTCCTTCATGGGTGATTGATTGGAGAGAGAGGATAGAGGGGGGGAGAAAGGGAGGACAGAAAAACAAAGAGAGAGATCATTAACTGAAAAATAATAACAAAAGAGAGAAAGCCAGGAGAAAACAAAAATAGGCATGAGAATAGATCAATTATGGTGTGAGGAGACCGTTTCCTTGTGTGCGTGTTATATGAAACACACCGGCCGGCAAAATTATAATTTTATCCTCATTTGATGTGCTTTAGGAGGATAAAATTATAATTGTCTTCGGATGTGATTCACATGAAACACCCGTAGCGTAGCAGAGCGTGTTCAGATTAGGGGTGTAACTCGGTTCGGTTAAAACCGAAATTGAATCGACTCAAATCGATTTTGGTTCGGTTTGGGTTAAGTTTATTTAATTTTAGTTCGGTTTTAGTTCTGGAAATACATAATCGAATCTATTCGGTTCGGTTTTAGTTCTATACTCTAATTAAACCGAAATCCGACATTTGTATATAATATTTTAAATCGAACCGAAACCTGACATTTGTGTACACTCTTCTAAACCGAACCGAACCTGAACCAAAACCCAACATTTGTAATCTTGTAACTGCCATTATCAATTTGTCTAATTGAACCATTAATTTATATTAAATCGAACCAAACCGAACCAAAAAAGTAATTTTGGTTCGGTTCGATTCGGATTTAGGGTTTCGCAAAGAAATTCGGTTCGGTTTTCGGGTGAGCATGTTCGGGTTTCAATTCGATTCGGTTCAGTTTCGGGTTAATATATATAACTCTCGGTTTGGTTCTGGGTTGAGGTCAACCCGAACCAAACCGAACCGAGTTGCACCCCTAGTTCAGACCAGATGATCCGCCCTCTTTCTTTAATTATGTTCCCCTATAACATTTGTCTCTCTCTCTCCAATTTTTTTTTTCATTTTTTAAAAAAATTAGTTTTTTCTGATCTCTCACACGGTCACACCATCCATCTCTATAATTTTGTGTGCACAGAAGGAAAACAATTTATAATTAGAAAGTAATCATTATCTCCATCCAAGGCAAAACATAGCAATTATATTCAACTGAACCAAATTTTCAACTTCGTTAACACATTAAAACTAACTTCGCTCTCTAATCTCCTTATTTATTTATTTATATTTTAATGCAACATCACACCAGCCCAAGAAATCATCAAATCACTATAGATCAACCTATTAAGAACTGTACCCAAAAAAAGCATTTTGGGCAAGGTTTTAAAGACCCGAACGGGTTGCCAGATTGATCTCGTCCAGTTTCGGTTCGGACCATTGGTCTGGATTGGGACCGGCAGGTCCGGATTCGGTACAGAAAAAAAAAATTTGAAAAAAATTTCAGACCAGCGGGATCGGTCGCCGAACCGGCAGAACCAGTCGTCAGACCGGACGGACAGGCAGAATTCGGTCGTCGAACCGAACGGACTGGCAGGACCGGTCGCCGAACCGGCTGTATCAATCGTTGAACCAGTGGACCGGTAGTATCGAACGCCGGACCGATCGTTAGACTGTCGAAATTGGTGGCCGGACCAACGGTACCGGTCGCCGGACCGCCGGTCCATGACCCAACGATACTTCCTTTGTATCGCGGGTTGGAACCGGACAGATATCGCCCGATCCTTGAAACCATGATTTTGGGTGGTCATCCCTCTTTTTGGGTTTTTGTGGGGGTCTAAAAAACAGGTGGGGGAGAGGTTTCCAAAGTGGCCATTATTTTAAGGATTTAGAGGTAGAAAAGATAAAAGCTACTTATTTTAAGGATTTAGAAGTGGAAAAGATAGAAGGCTACTGTAAGGTTGTGTTAGGAACCCGGATTTTATAAGAAAAGAAAAAAGATGTACATTACTTTTAATTGTTTGGTTGGAAACAATTTGAGAAAAAATTATAAAGAAAATGTTTTCTCTTGTTTGGTTGTGCAAGGAAAACCAAAATATAAATTAGTCAGTTTTTTCTGTTAGTTGTTATACAAGATAATTGCATGGATTAAAATATGCATTCCATGCATGTGGTGTTGGTGGTAGTGGTGATGGGTGGGGTGGTGGTGGTGGTGGTAGAGAGGCTTTATTTCCAACTTCTTTTATTTTCTCTCAAAATCTTCACCATTTTTGAGAGAAAATTTTTTAATCAAATTAAAGAGAAAATTTTATTTTCAAATCCTTTTCTTTTCTTCCAAAAATGGTTAACCAAACAAAAGAAAATGCTTTCTTTAGCACTTTCTTTTCTTTTCTTCTGAAATCCAAGGTTCCAAATACAGCCTAAGGGAATGAAAAGGGAATGTGATCTTTTGTTTTAGTTGTTTATAATTGTGCAATCAAAAGCTTAATTTTAGGATAGTCAATAATCAGTTGTATTAGAAGTGTTTAATTAAGTGTCTATTGTATTAACCGGATATATTCCATCCCAAATCGAATCGAAACTTTAATTTGAGTGGGGTTAGTTTGGGTTCAGGGTTTTCATTTCAATTCAGGTTTGTTTTTGTGTCGTGGAATTCAATTCTCAATCCCGATTCGGTTTTGGCTTAACCTTCACAAACCTTAATTTAGTCTTAGATTAATATCAATCCGAACCAAAGTGAACCAAATTGCACCAAGGGGCGGATGAAATGGGTAATCCACCCTGTGGCTAATGAAGGGTTTGGTAACCCATGAGTTAGATTAGGGTCGGGTTACGGTTTGGTTCAACACTACTCTAGCTCACCCCGTTCACATTCACCTATGGAATATCATTCTACTTATAAAAGTTGAACCAATATTTTAAGATTTTCAGTTAAAACATTTTTATTACATATTATTTTACTATATTATCCTCTATAACTATAATAGTTTATAAATTAAGTAGTAATTATTTAAGTAATATAATATCAAATCATGGTTTTATTGTCTTTTACTTAAAAATTTTAGCAAAAACAAATCTTTGAATTTTTAAATACTATTTTCTTGCCAAATATACCCCTTATTGCTTATATAATTAACATAACAATACAACTAAACTCTTCTTTTTAAAAAGGGTTATTTTAGGTATCAAATTTTAATGAGTTTGTTAATAGATTTAATAAGGTGTCTCTATTAAGATGATTAGTCCTATGCATATTTTGTAACAATTACAATGAGTTCATATTCTCTTCCCTCTCTCTATGCTTAACCAATCCTTTTAATTAATAGTAATTTGTATTTGGAGACTGCAATCTCAAAAACAACCCTTTTACAAGCTGTTGGGACATAACAGAATACCTTTCACCGCAGACAAGTTTTGGGAATTAAATTCATTTTTGTGATAGATTCTTTATAGTTCTTCACTGTAAGATATTCAAAGAATGCAATACAATGGTAAACAGATGCAAAGGCATCATTATAAGGGTTCTTAAGCCCAGACCCTAGACAATCCCGGTAAATAAAACTAACGAAAACGATGGTCGGCTCGAGCTTAGATCCGTCAAGCAATAAATAACAGCTAAGGACCAATGCTCTTTGCTGCTTACTCAATGCATTTACTCCCCAGTAGAGACTGTCTGGTCCATCGTTTGTCGCTTCGATAAACCCCAAATGTACAAGCATTTCATCAAGAGATGCTCGCTCAAAGAAGAGCACTACTCCCCCATGAGCGTCGGATGCTTAAGAGAGGTCAACGTCATCTCTGGTTTGTCGGCGGTGACCAGCACAGAGAGGTTGGTTTAGAAGGAGAAAATTTGAGATCAAAATTTTACCACATGGCACGATCTCACAAGATGGGCCCACTAAAATAAGATTCTCCCAAATTGAATATTTTCTTAGTTCAAATGGGACCCACAGAGAATTATTAAATTAAAATTATAATAATTCTCATTAAATAAGAAGTATCCTAAAATCCAGAAAATTTTAGATAATTCTCAAAAGAATTATCTAAAAGTCATCCAATCAAAATTTAGATAATTCTTAAATAAAGAATTATCTTATATCGGATAATCTCCTAAAGTAGTCGAGAACAAGTAGAACTCTACCCTCCCACATGCAGATAATCCCTAATTAAATTAAGAATTATCTCTAATTCAAGGAGGACTCATCCCTCCAAATCTATAAATAGGGGTAGTCCTCTCCCATTCAAAGGGGCCAGCAGATGACCAGTTGATCAAGGATCAAGAAGGAGGATTAGAAGAAGCTCTACTGCTTTGACACCTGATTTGAAGTCATGAAGACCTAAAGATCTGCAGACCTGAAGACCTAAAGATCTGCAGACTTGAAGCCTCAAAATACAACATTTAAGCCTAAAGATTCAAGTTCTTCATTTTCTGAATACGCTCAAAAGTCCAGAGATCCAAATCAAGATGAAGCTTTTGGCTCGCATCTTCTTTAAGTCTACAAGCACGAAGATCAAGCCAAGAATCAGAAAATCATCCAATCCAAGGAAGAAAGATCAAGGAGAATAAGCTTTGAAGCCCTGCTGGTCTATTGCCTTGAAGATCTAAAGACTTGAAGTCCTAAAGTTGCACTCAAGCTTGAAGATAAAACTCTTCCTCTCTGAATACGCTGAAAGGACAAGAGATCTAAACCAAAGTTGAAGCTTTGAACGCACATCTTCTATAAGTCTACAAGCCCGAAGATCAAGCCGAAGACTTCTTCAAGTTCTTTATTCTTTGACTAAGCCAAAAGGCCCAGAGATTTACATCAAATTTAAAGCCTTCAGTCCACATCTTCTATAAGTCTACAAGCCCGAAGATCAAGCAGAAGCCTACGCAACAAATCCCCACGATTTGGTTCGTAAAAATCTACAAATATACGACTTCCCATCAAGAAGAATCCTGATTTAAAAATACGTTATTTTTAGCCCTTAAATCAAGGAACCCGAAGAGAAGAATCAGAGGACTTTTTCTATTGTATAAAGAAAATCCCCAGAGATTGTAATCTCCTCATATTAAATCAATAAAATTAATTTTGTTATGCATATCTTGTTCGTCGATTTTCAATAAACAAAGTCTGTGTTTACAGCTGGATATTATGGATGATGCCGGGGTGTGACAGGGTTTACTATTATTGGTGGGGAGCACTGGTTGAGGAACTGCCGTTCGGTGACGAAGGTGAATGAGTTTTTTAAAGGGAGTATTGATGATGATGGGAAGATCTGGACTGTTGTTTTGGAATCCTAAGTGGCAGAAGTGCCAGAAGGGAATATGGAGGAGGATACTCGGACGTTTGGCGATACGGTGGTGAGGTTGACTCTGCAGAAACTAGCGTCGGCAGCTGGAGGGTTTGCCCGTGATGGAGATAACAAACTCGGGTGATGTGATAACTGGAGAAGAAGAAAAAAAATGGAAAATATGTTTGAATTTTTTTTTCTTTTGAGGTTTCCCTTTTTTTTGGGGGGGGGGGGGGGGGGTTTGAACCGCCATTGTTTGTTTGTGAATAGGTCCCACACTTTAAGGACTGAAATGACATTTACATGCCTCAGATTTTATTTTTTGTTTATGTTAATTTAAGGTTATTTTAGTCAATTCATAATTCACATGCACATAGAAAATATGAAGGTTATTACATTACTGTGACTATTCTTGTCCTTTCTTTTGTGAAAAAAGTTCCTTAGAATTTGAACAACGAACATGAAAATGGAAAATATGGTGAGTAATTTCCCTATTTGTCATTGCTATTTTGATATCCTTATTTTGGAATTTCTATTTTTTTCTATATGATGAAAGAGAAAAATTGTTTTTATTTTCCTAAAATTCCATGAATTTGTTTAACTATTTATTGAGTTCCAAAACAGACTTGCAATCGCTTATAGTGATGGGCGATTCTTATGAACTTAAGCTGGAGATCCGTCATGATCAAGCCCGAGAGATTTGAGATCGGTGACACTTTACCATTTTTGGGAGGGACAATTCACATTAGCATCACTTAAAACCCGTATGCACACGGGTCGCTATCCTCCGGTCCTGTAAGGATAGTTGGAGAACACGGGAGTAGAGGAAATGAACTCGATCAAATAAGACAATCATCTTGATTAGCTTAATCTTTCTATATATATTAGTGCATTTACGTTGCTGTCTGGTATATTTCTAAGGCTAACGAATTATGTTAGACTATTTGCTTCAATCCCAAAACATGTCGAGAATTGCTATCATGATACATACAAGTTATTAGCTTTGTATTGGTGATAACGGGTTTGTAAAAGTCCAAATATATTAGAATGAAATGACAGCTAATACATAAGAACCAATACAATAACCCTTCCAGAGAAATAGGTAGGGAGAGCCTGTCTCATGACAGCCTAAACCATCGCGCAACTGTTCTGCTAAGAGCGTTCCTTCTCAAACGTCACCTGTGAATAACACAAAGAGGAGAGACAGGGGAAAAAAAGGGTTATTGCAATAACTGAGAAGTCAGTTTGAATGCATATCTCAGAGCAAGAAAACCTCAAGAATTCGAATGCCTCGAAGTCTATAACATGTAGAAAATATACGTTTATGACTGACTATCCCCGCTCTCTTTCAGTGCCCTTACTCGTTGTTGTCTTTTACCTCTTAAATTCTCAGATTTTGAACTTTCAGTCCTACCTTTAATGAATGATATATTCTGCTATTTATTGATAATTTAGCCTCTCAGAATAGGACAAATGTCATTCAGTCAAGTGTCCAAAGAGGAGCTTATAAATATCCTCATACAATAAACATATCTTAACCACGTGTTTCTCAACACGCTAAGTTATTTCTAGAAAGAGAGATGAATCACTTCAAATCTTCCAAACTTGCTTTGTGATAGGTTGCTTTAGACCTTGAGGAATTGAATGACACGTGTTGCACGCAAAAAGATCTAATAACAACCCCTTTATATAAGTTATACAACAGATATTAAAAGTAGCTGAGGGTTTATCACTTGCTGTCCATTCTGAGAAATCCGTCTCAATCAACTTTAAGAAGTCACTTCAATGTCATAAATACCTTTCTGAATTCATATATTTCGAAGGAAATCCCTTTGTTGGTTATCTTCCTAAGAAGGAAATAAAAAAAAAATAACTGTATACTTACAAGGTAACCAATGTATTCTCGAATTACTCATATAGAGAACTCGAAATTGAGTTTCTCGTCAGGGAACTTGTTTTCATGATCAATAGTCCCTGTAAAGAAGAGTTTATCTTGAAATCCTTTAAGGTTCATAGCTACAGTAACCAATTCGAGTACCTTCTATTTTAATGAAATCAGAAGTAAATATATTCACTTGTGAGTTCCTTTAAAGTGAAGTGAGAGGACGTTTCTCAAAGTTCGTAGGAAACCTATCTTCAAGAAATACTTCTGGAGATGGCGTGAATTCGACTTCTGAAGCTCTTTTAACTGAGGATTTGCTTTTAGAAGTGATATGTATACAATTTATAACTCGAAGTCAATTCTTAAGGATAAATAAGAGTGACTTCGAGTCTTCCTTTGTAATTCAGATGCATAAAAGAGTACATTCGGTGGGGTAAACCCAAATCTTTGTCCTTCAGAAGGAATAAAAGTACCTTAATCTTTTTTAGGGTGGCAGGCCCTTGACGAATTGACCATCTCAGGGTAGTTAGCTTCGATTCGCCTTAGAAGGAAGAAATATACCTCCTTCGAATTCACTTATGTAGGAGAAAAATATTTCTCCTTCGACTTCACCATTTGGAGGTGGTTAGCCTTCGAGTTTGCCTTCGAATTCGCTTTAGCTGGAGAAAATATACCTATTTCATGATCCTTTCAAGATAAAACATGATAAATGGTCCTTCGAAGTCTATGAATATAATCCAATAATGACTTCTGAGTTAGAAGGCATAAAAAGTTCCATCGAAGATTTCTCTTCAAGTGAAGTACCTTTAAAAGGTAAAGGTAATGCAATAAAATCTTTCGAAGTTTGTTCTAGAGAATGAGTAGATGTGACTTTGAGAATTTATTTGAAATTTTATATGTTTGAGAAGTCCATTTGGGGTAGCATATCCCTATATCTGTCATTCGAGAGGAATAAGGTCCTTTAGAAGGAAAGGAGAAATCCATATTCCTTCGGTCATTAAGAAGGAAGTATGTCGTAGGAATACAAATCATTATCTTTTTGAATATTTCAAAAAGGAAGTTAGCATGTGTTCGTCATATGTGGGACACGTGGCATTCCCCCATAAGCTGGAATTCAAAAAGGTTGTTCTCCAAGAAGCTTTCCTTTTTGGTGATAAGAACGGTCAAATATCTCTAAGCCGTTTCAAATGCCACATTTTTACCAAACGGTCTAATCAACATGCAGCAGCTATTGACAGCTGGCACGTAAGAGACGGCTATACTGCAGTTACAGCTTTATTGAATGATTCAGTGTATGCGGCTATACCAAATAAACGTGCACACACGCTTTTAGAATAGCGCCACGTGTCTAGTGAGATTAATTAGCCCTCTTGATCACTAGTATTACCTTAATGTTTGCAACCATGTGCTCATATTAGTACTTATAGCTGTCAATTATAAAAAAATATATAGATGTTACTATTTTTGTTTACGTGCATGGGTTTAATGTGTTAATATGTAAGTATGAAAATACAAATTGAGACTCACTTTATAGCCTACCTTTAGCTTCAATAAATAAATGACATGGCTTTTTTAATTGTTGTCATGTATTATGTTATGATAAATCGCTATCAGGTGTAACTACAATGTTTTTGAGTCCATTTTGCAAAGTTCCACATACTGATTTGAGTTGACATTATAGGTGAAAGTTTTGTATATTTGAAAGATAAGCTGGAGAAATGTTTTTCTTTTTATTTTTTATTATATTTGTCTTTTCTTTCTTTTCTATTTTCAATTTCTTTCTTTCTAAATATGATTATTGGGCCTTGCATATGTGAATCAGGTTAGTTACGTTTTGGTTGCTTGTTCATTTTATCACTAGAGCGGTATCTTTGTTAAAAACATTCAAATTCACTTTTAACATTAGTTCAACAGTTCAATATTTTTTTATTGTTCAGCCACAATTGGAATAATGCTGGCTTATCTATTTTGAATTTTGTTCATCGAAAGGTACTTGTAATTTTAGGTTAGTATCCCAACTCTCAAAGTATTATTTTGATTGCTATTAATATAAGAATTTTCATGTAATTTCTCTAGCCAACATAACTTTTAAACTTTTTTTATATAAAATATAACTTGAAAAAATTAACACCATTAGTAGCTAATAGTAAAACTAATTTTAAATAATGTAAGGTTTATGTTGTACGTACATTATTACTAGTATAATTTATGTATAAATATGTATTTTATAATTAAATATATTTTAAAAAATAATGATCTAACTTCAAATAAGCATTTCTTTTTTGAAAATCTTGTAATTTGGTCAAATCCGCCCCGCTACCGCTCAATGTAATTACGAGCGGATTTGGTATTGGGGATCCTTCCGGTGAGAGTTAGGGTATATCAAAGCCCGCCCCGTTATCATTGTCAGTGTACCTAACAACAAATCCAAATCAAAATAAAACGTTTCACCCAAAAAAATAAAAAATAAAAAATAAAAAATAAAAGCAGAATAATTCTTAGTTCATTTTATTTTTTTTATAGAATAATAATTCTTAGTTCTCACCATGAGAGTTTATACTGTCTCTTTCAAAGGTCAAGGTTCAAGTGTTGGCAACACCATATAAAAAAATAAAAAACTTTTTTTTTTTCGAAATCCGAAATTTTAGCAAGAGAAGCATGTTATCATGATTGGGAAATAGTTGGAGTTTCTTTTTGTCCTTTTCAACTTTTTTTATTTATATTTCGAAAAGTGTTTGATTTTTAAATAATTTAATTTGAATCTTACGTTAATCCCTTTTTTAAATTAAACTATATATTTAGTTTTTAAAGCAGCATGTCACGCCCTGGTGGGAAGCACCATAAATTTTTTTTTTTATTGGGCTTAAAAGTGGGTAGATTAACAATAAGACTTATTAGACATATTTTTTGAGGACTTTCTAGAAAGGTCTTTTAAGATGGTGGAAGGACTTTCTAGAAATGAGCTTTCTAGAAAAGACTTTAAGAGTGTTGAGGGTAGAATTATGTGAAAGGTTCTCCAAAAAGATCTAGAACCATCCTTAGTCATTAGATTTATTACTTTTGTTTAATCTAGGCTATTCATTGTAACTTAAGGGCATATATAAAAGGGAGAGCCCCTCATTTGTAAACCACTTCAGAAACTTCAAAAGTTGTAAAGTTCTTTAATGAGGAATATAAGTTCTTTCTTGAGTTGCTTCTTATGTTCTCTTTACTTCTAACCTTCAAGGCATTGTGGGAGACATGCTGACTTGTGCTATAAAGGGTTAATTGAGCATAAGTGCCGCACGGTTGGCCTGGAAAACTCCAAGGCTGTGACAAGTGGTATCAGAGAGGGTTTCGTGACAAGGGTTGGAACGAAGGTTAAGAGTGAGAGACCATGTCTTCTGAGGTAATCGAGGGAAACGAAGTTCGAAGAAACGAGGGCAACCCCAACAAGCAAAGGAAGGAAATGTCACAATCTTGTGACATTGTGACAACCATGGAGGCACGGCTCGCTCAGGTGGAAGTGGTTGTAGCCGATGGGAAAGATCGGTTTAAGATAATAAGTTGTAGAGACCATGGAGGCACGGCACGCTCAGACAACCTTTTGCAGGCTGCCTACGTACCCAAATAGGGATCAAGTCAGACGTAATTCAAGGTTGTTGTGATTTCTCCTCTCCTTTTTCATCATCCATGAATGAGGGAAGTGTGCTAATATTTAAAGCTTTCGGAAGATAGTTAACTATAATTAGAATTCCTAACCACCATTTCTAAAGGTTGTTAAACTGTTCACCTGGGGTAATGCGCATCATGTACCCCAATCTCTTAGGTGGACTAATCACAAGTCGTTTAGATAATTACAAGCTTGCCACTGAGAGACCGTGACATGGCCTATAACCCTAAATACGACCAAGTGTTGGCGAGCCTCATGACACCTCGATATGAGCGTTGGCGATCAATAGATATTTGTGGTAATAAAAGTTGTTTAGCCTTAGCATCATCGAGACTGTCTAGTCTTGATGCCATTGAGGCAACTAGTCTTAGTACTTTCGAGGTTCTCTAACCTTAGCACTTTCGAGACTGTATGACCTTCTACATCGTCAAGGTTCCCTCTAGATGGAAGCGTTACTTTTACGTCGTCAAGGTTCCCTCTAGACGAAGGTCTTCCTTCAACGTTGTCGAGCATCGCTCTAGACAGAGGTAGTATCGCCTTCAACATCGTTGAGCATCAGTCTAGATAGAGGTAGTATTGTATTCAACGTCATCGAGCATCACTCTAGACGGAGGTAGTATCGCCTTCAACGTCGTCAAGCCTCGCTCTAGACGGAGGTAGTATCGCCTTCAACATCGTCGAGCTTTACTTTAGACGTAGGTAGTATCAACGTCAACGTCGTCGAGCATCGCTCTAGACGGAGATAGTATCGCCTTCAACATCATCGAGCATCGCTCTATACGGAGGCAGTACCGCCTTCAACGTCGTCAAGCATCGCTCTAGACGAAGGTAGTATCGTTGTGAAGTACCTGATGATATTAGCTTCATTACATATTCATTGTGTAGTGTTGATCATCCTGTGATTCATGTGATAAAGGGTTATCATGGTAGCACACTACCTGAAAATTCATATAAAATATCCAATTAGAAAACCAAAAGGTAAAATAGTAATCTGAGAAATGTTAGTAAATTTTCCTAATTAATTAGGATTTGAATCAGTTAAAAGAACCTTAATCATATAAGACGCCATAGAATTAAATTAAGATATAAAATAGGTTACACAACCCAGTTTAATAATTAATAACTAATATAACGCATGCAATCGAGCACAGTGACTTAGAATAGCCATTTATCGGTTACTATAACATATTTACGATTGATTTCATACTATGTACCACTTGATTGTCTTGATCGCCGATTGGATTAGATCCGACCATGCGATCTTAGTTAGGATGATGTTGGTTGTTTTGATCGCCGATCGGATTGGAGCCGACCAT
>JAUPMG010271703.1:0-19274 GCA_031762675.1 Pachysandra terminalis
GTGTTTATGAGACAAAGGGTCCTATTTATAGGCTCAAGGTAAGTTAAGGCTCAGTTTGGTTTGGTCAATTTGGGTTTCACTTAATCAGTGATCAAACCCAAGTCGCAAGGTGTCACCACCTAATTCTAAGTCTAGGGTTCACTCACACCCTGTTCTACTCTTCTCTGGGTCAAATTCACTGGTCCAACCTCGCTAGCATGACAAATGACTAAAATGCCCTTTCTAGATTAACGAAATTTTTCAGGCCGTTACAGAAGCTATCTGTGAGCCCATACACACGAATAATCTTCCGGATGCCATCACATGTATCCTTCCCACATTTATAAGTGCATAATAGATCACATGATTAGATGACTGATCAAACCAAAACAACATCAACAGTACATGATTCTAATCACTAAACACATGGAGTCACAACCCCAAGTCATGGTCAAGTCAGTAGGCTAGTCGGTGGTGTAAGGTGTGTTGTGAAACTCAAAGTTGGTTCCCCGCATGTGGGTCCAAGCCCTCATACCATCCTTTGGTTCCAAAATGCCATATCATAATCACTTGACACAAATCCCCAACCAAACCACCTAAAATCCCACATCTGTACCCCTGTCATACCCCCGTCGGCAGCACGGTCGGTGTGCCGGTGCCTGTCGGTGCATGCTGGTGAGGTTATTATAGTTTAAAACAGGTCCCTGTCGGCAGCACAGTCGGTGTGCCCGTGCTTGCCGACAGACCAACCTCTGAGTATTTTTGTCCCTGTCGGCAGCACGGCCGATGTGCCAATGCCTACCAATGGGTCACGGGAACAGAATCCAAGATTCTTCCCAGAAGTTCCAAGCTCTACAATCTTCGATCCAATTCAATCAAAAATCGTATTTAATGATTATCACCATTAAAATCATCAATAAATAACATCAAAACATATTAAATCATATTTTATTCATATCAAGAGTAAAACCTACATTTATTATCTCATATATTTTCTATCACCAATCTCATTTAAACCAATCTGGAATCATGTAATAAGGATAACATCATTCAATACACAATCAAATAAAAGCAACTCAATACGTTATTGATCATCAACTCAAACTATAAGATTATACTTTTGGAACTTCTACAGGTAATATACATATTTATGTATTCAATCTAGAAGACTATCACAATATTTCATGAAAACTATATAGAAAATGATACTTACTTTAGGGTTTAGATCTTAGATTTGTAGGCACTTCCTCTTCCTTCTTCTCCATCCTTTCTTCCTCTTCTTCTTCTCCGCTACTTGTGACAGCTATAGTTAGGCTTCTCTAACCCTTTCTCTTCGCTCAAACCCCAAACCCTAATCCTTCTCTCCCAAAAACACTATTCATGTCCCCCCTTATAGCCTCTTGTATTTAACCTCCCTCATTTACTTATTTCACTTCCTAAACCTCTCCTAGCTTCCCACATACATAACTAATTGATAAAGTAAGCTTCCTCACTAAGAATCCTCCCAAAATCAATTCCTATTAATTAGAAATATTTTTATCTTTTAATCAAATTCAAATTCTATGTTTATTTACCAAACTATCCTTTGCTTCTAATTTTGATTCATACCACCACTCCAATCTTCAGCCAATTAAACTTATATAATTACACTACATCCCCACACTTCCTAATAATTATGATTTGACCCCAACACTTCTACTTAATTACGGCTTAGACGGATTCTTCATTACTATAACATATTGTCACCATCGATTTATATTCAATTGCATTACTATAACATATTTACATAATTAAATAATCACACATTAATTATTATTATCAATTTTCCGGATCCGGGTCGATACAGTCTTCTCCCTTTAGGAAATTTCATCCTCGAAATTCATCCCGCTAGGTTGATAGAATACCCAATCCCACAGTCAATTATGCTTGGTTATGATATTTTTAACTTGATATAAATTCAATTATTCAACATAGAAACAATCATGTCATTTACAAAATTCAGCAAACAAGTCATGTTATACACACCTCAAAATTATGTGATTCCTAGGTTTACATATCTCTATGTTCCTTCCTAGGTCCCATCAAACTTGAGAGCCTCTGGATCCGAAACTTAGAGCAATCATAACAAGTATAGGAAACAGACATGTTATGCACACAACACACAATTGCACCTATGTTAATCCTAATATTCGCCTTTATGTTCTCTTAACCCTAGGTAACCTAACCTAGAGCTCTGATACCATTCTATCACGCCACGGGTCCCTTGGTATGAATCCTTATGCGGGTTGCACAGATCATGAGGTAAGACCTTCGGGTTCGCAACAGTGGAACGCGGATGACCACAATAAAAGTAATATTAACTACTCTTATTAAACCCTCGAGCGAGGAAGCGAAAAATAAAACCATTACATAAAAATTCGTGACTTCAGAAGAGTCTACAATCCATAATAAAAATAAGAAAACTAATCCAACAATTCTTCATTCCTATACAACCCAACATAATCCTTTAAACAAACTAAAACAATCTTTCTGAAATCTACAATAGGCAACATCTTATCAACCACATCCATGTCATCCATGTTGTCCGTCAACCTGCAACATGAAACATTGCGTGAGCTTAGAATGCCCAGTAAGAATCAATATTGTGAACCCTCCTCGTGGAATAATATGATCCAAGAACACAATTACAACAATATCATGATACAGTTAAAAGGGAGAAATACAGTTATAAACATCACCTCATGTACCAAGTCTTAGAATTTAAACACATCATAACATGACAATTACAACAACGAGTATATTATAATAATTGCAGAAAACATGTTGCATGATGATGAATGAATGCTATGACGATTAAAAACACGATCAATGCAACACACAATTATAAATGCTAATGAATGTCAATGAATGTGAATTCCGATGATCAGCCGATTTTCCAAGTATCCCATACTTGGTATACAAGCTCACTCTCATCATATCTCATACCCTCACCTCCCACGTGTACATCGTGGTTTTGTAGGATTTTCAACCTACCGGGCTCAATTCCGGTAGCTATTTTTCCGCGTGCATTTAGCGGTAGGATCCCAAGGAGTCCCTTGTAAGACGATTACCCACGTACATTTAGGGATCTAAACCCAGGGAGACCTTTGTAAGACGATTACCCATAAACAAAGTAGAATTCCAACCTCTGTCCGTCACTGCTCGGTTGACCGGACAAGCTACTCAATTCGAACCATTATCCGTCGCTGCCCGGATGACCGAACGAGCTATTCAGTTCAAACCTCTATCCGCCGCTGCCCTGTTGACCGGACGAGCTATTCTTCCCACATATCAGTAGGATTTCCTGTAATGACATACTTCATAAGCTATAAGTGCGCCTATACAAACGAATAATCCGCCTAAAGTCACCATAGGTATCCTTTCCACCAATCAGTAGGATTTCCAGTGATAACAACATTCGGAAGCTATCGGTGCGCCTATACACACGAATAATCCGTCAGATGCCATCACGATATCCTTCTCACAAGTATAAGTGCATAATAGATCACATGATTATAAGAAAGATCAAACCAAAATAACGTCAACAGTACATGTTTCTAATCACTAAACACATGGAGTCATAACCCTAAATCATGGTCAACTCAGTAGGCTAGTCGGTGGTGTAAGGTGTGCCGTGGAACTCAAAGTTGGTTCCCCTCAGGTGGGTCCAATCCCTCAGATCATCCTTTGATTCCAAAATACCACACCACAATCACTTGGCACAAACACCCAACCAAACCACCTAAAATCCCACACCTGTACCCCTGTCAAACACCCGTCGGTAGCACGGCCGGTTTATCGGTGCTTGCCGGTGGGGTTATTATAGTGTAAAACAAGTCCCTATTGGTAGCACAGCTGGTGTGCCGGTGCCTGCCTACAGACCAACCTTTGAGTATTTTTGTCCCTGTTGGCAGCACAGCCGGTGTGCCGGTGCCTGCCGACGGGTCACAGGAACAGAATCCCAAACTCTTCCTGGAAGTTCTTAACTCTACAAACTTCGATCCGGTTCAATCAGAAATCATATTTAATGAATATCACCATTAAAATCTTCAATAAATAACATCAAAACATATTAAATCATATTTTATTCAAATCAAGAGTAAAACCTACATTTATTATCTCATATATTTTCTATCACTAATCTCACTTAAACCAATCCTGAATGGATTACATCATTCAATCCACAATCAAATAAAACTCAATACGTTATTGATCATCAACTCAAACCATAAGATTATGCTTTCGGAAATCCTACACTTAATATACAAATTTGTGCATTCAATCTAGAAGACGATCACAATATTTCATGAGAAATATACAGAAAATGATACTTCAAGGTTTAGATCTTAAATTAGTAGGCACTTCATCTTCCTTCTTCTTTGTCCTTTCTTCCCCTTTTCCTCTTCTGTTCTTCCTCTTCTTCTTCTTCTCCACTGCTTGTGATGGCTAGGGTTAGGCTTCTCTAATCCTTTCTCTTCTCTCAAACCCCCTAATCCTCGTCTCCCAAAAACACTATTCACGTCCCCCTTGTAGCCTTTTGTATTTAACCTCCCTTATTCACTTATTTCACTTCCTAAACCTCTCCTAACTTATCACATACATACCTAATTAATAAGGTAAGCTTCCTCACTAAAAATCCTCCCAAAATCAACTCCTATTAATTAGAAACTTTTTTAACTTTTAATCTAATTGAAATTCTATGTTTATTTACCAAACTATCATTTGCTTCTAATTTTGATTCATACGACCACTCCAATCTTCATCCAATTAAACTTACATAATTACACTACATCCCCACACTTTCCAATAATTATGATTTGACCCCAACACTTTCGCTTAATTATGGCTTCAACCGATTTTGCATTGCTATAACATATTGTCACTATTGATTTGAATTCAATTTCATTTATATTTATTTAACTCAATTAAATAATCACACATTAATTATTATTATCAAATTTTCCACTACATTATCTTCCATTCAATTGAAGACACATTAGTCTTGCTCTATTAAATTGATGACATGATATTAACCGGTTCCAGTCCCACATTCTTATTTTATTTTATTAAGTGCCTCAGTCAAGAGTTTGCTATGAAAGAAAAGAGAACACTTCACTATTTCTTGGATGTTGAAGTTAGCTCATTTCAAGTTGAGTTATTTTTATCTGAGCATCAATATACATGTGATCTTCTTGAGCGAGCTCAAATGCAAAATTGTAAGTCACTCTCCACCCCAATGGCAGATAATCTTAGAAGCAATTCTTGACATGATTTCTATCTGACAGGGATCTTTTGTTATGAAGATCCGGTAACCTGCCAATTTAAAAACCCTAGAAAAGGGTGAACACTAGGGGCCCACCACATTTACCGGTTTGGCATGTCACCAGTTAATGTGGTGCGCCTCCCAGGACACGTGTTATGCTCCTGTTATGTAAACAGGAGCATAACATGGGATCTTCATAATAGAAGATCCCGATTCATCCCTATCTAGATCCATCACATTATAGAAGTATTGTGAGAGCTCCTCAATACCTTACATTTACATGGCTAGACATTGCATATAGTGTGAATTATGTGTGTCAATTTTTGCATTGCCCATCAATTGGGATACTATCAGCCAGTCAAGCAGATGCTACGATATCTCTATGGTACGCTATATTATCATATGAAGATACTAGCCACTTTACATGAAGTTATGGGTTTTCTGATGCGGATTTGGCTGGTTTCCCCCTCACAAGACAATCTATAACTGGATATTGCACCTTCTTGGAAAGCAATTGCAACTCATGGAGTGCAAAGACACAACAAACAGTGGCAAGATCAAGGCTGAAGTGTAATACCATGCTCTTGCATCCGTATAGCCGAGGTGGCTTGGCTCTCATTCTATGAAATCTTTTGATTTGTCTTTCTCTACCTCCAACACTCTACTATGATAACATTTGCGCATTGTATTTCACCCTCAATCTAGTTCTTCAAAGTCGGACCAAGCACATTGAGATTAACTATCATTATGTACGAGAATGAATTGCACTTAGTCTATTAGCCATAAAGTATGTCCCATCTTGATTGCTAATACTTTAACAAAAGGGGTGATTGCGAGTTAAGACATTTCCAATTGATAAGACCTCGTTCGGTTTTCATTTTGGGTGAGGAACTCATTCCGGTAACCAGTTCTGCAAACTTGTTTGGGGAACTAATTTTGAAAGTATTTGATACACGTGGATAATATGTAGGTGAGTTGAAGGTTAAAACGGATGTTTGGTTGACAAATAAATAAAATGAATTTTGATAAATTTTGACATATTTATATGTTTGCCACAAAAAAAAAAAAAGAAAAGAAAAAGAAAAAGGATTTTCTCATTTATGAGTTTCACAACAAAAATGCAAAACTTGTTCCTAAAATCAAGATCGAAGGTGATTTCGTAGGAATGAGATTTTTCTCATTCTCATTTTGGGAGAACTTATTCTCTCGTTGTTGAATAAATGCATATCTATCTATGAGAACACATTCCTCCATCGTCCAAAGTGATTGCAAAATGGTGCCTAAATAAATATTCCAAATTTTGGTTGGATACCTTAAAAAGTATGTTCTTTTACACTATTAATTTTTGGGTACTGTTAATAAAACTCGATATAGTATAGCTGGTGCAAATCATGATAAGTATTAATGTTGGCTATATTACATGGGTCGATCCGGTTGGCCTACTTGAATGGGCCAACCCGAATCCCCTACATGGGACGTCCATACTAAGAAGACTCCTCTTTATTTCTGGTTTATTTCATTCTCTCTCTCTCTCTCTCTCTCTCTCTCTCTCTCTTCATCTCTTCTTCCTTCAAAGATCTGGATGTTTCTAGGGTTCCATATGACAACCCTTGGTTAGTTGAGTGTGGGCCTCCTTGTGTGGTTCTAGTAATCACACATATACCGATGTGGGATGAGATCCAGTTTGATAGAGATCTTCCATTGCAAATCTTGTTAGTGTATAGAGAGGTATGTGATCCGGTTCATCATTAACCTTCATTAGTATCAGAGCTGTCGTTGATTCATCTTCGTTGGACTGAGGTATGTTGAGAAACCTATTTTAAGAATCAACCTAGTTGCTGTTTTTACAAAAAAACAACATACAATGCATATTTGCATCGATGATCGGTATAGGATCATTTATGCAACCATACATTGCGATCTCATTTTCTTAGGGTGTTAAATATTGATTTTTAACACCAAAACAATGATGGATCAAAGAGAATAATAGCAGGTTAAAATAGAATTAGAATCAGATTTGCAGAAAAATCAAATTATGTAGGCTTCAATTAACTAAGTTGGGTTGTTCGATTAACCGAAACAATCCTTTGACAAAGTAAAGGCCAACCGAAGACTAGCCGAGCTAGCCTTCGATTGATCGAAGGGGATTCCCAATCAATAGAAGAAGTGCTCGGTTAACCAAAGAAGTACCTCGGTTTACCGAGGAGACCAAACATAACAAAAAGTGTTCTATTTTTTGTGCTCGAAGAAGCTTCAGTCAGTCTTTGGACCAATCGAAGCCCTCCTCGGTTAACCGAAGAACCTGGAAAATTTACAATAAGGGATACAAAGCCAAAGAGGTCTCGCTGGTCAAAGACCAAACCTCCTCAGTTAACCGAAGAGGATCCTTGGATTAGCCGAAGGACCCAAAAAAAGAAGATTTATTTATTTATTTAATTAAATATGTGCCCTGTTATATGATTAGTTAGAGTATTGTGGATTAATTTAATTAATTATTTGCATGTGAATATGAGATTAGGATGTGAATTAAATACTAGTAAGAATTATGTAATTTTATAGTTGGATTTTGCATGTTATGGATTAAAAGTGGTATTAATATTTTATTGTATTGGTGTTGTGTATGCATTTTGGCCTATGGTTTGGTGTATATTTTATCTGATAAATAAGGGATTAATATTATTTTTTAATCCTAGATAATGATACAAAATCAATTATGTGTGTATATGATATGATAATTAAATGTGCAATTTTAATTGTAGTGATATGGAATCTAAGAGTATAGTAGTTGATCTGAATAAAGGAAAGATATTGGATGGTAAGGACTATGACATATGGCATAGGAAAATCCAATATCTCCTTGATGATTCTGAGACCCTAGAGATTGTATCACATAGCCTCGCCTACCCTGAGGAGGGAATCAATTCCCAGCATCGTAGAGACATGGAGGCCTATCAAGCTTGGGCCAAGAAATATAATTGTGTGCGCTTTACTATGTTGAGAAGTATGCACAATGATCTTATTGGCAAATTCGAGGCCTATAAGACTGCACAAAAGATGTGGAACGCACTAAAACTCCTATTCGCTAGTACCTCGACTACTAGATTGTATGTGCTGATGAAGAAATTTGAGACCTACAAGATGGCTCCCAATGTCAGTATGGTAGAGAATCTTAAGAAGATGTCTATGGTACATAATCTGAAAGCCGTTGGCAACTGCCTGACTGATGAGCAGTAGATTCTCACTATTATAAGATCCGTACCTGATTCGTTGGAGAACATGAAGCTCACCTTGAGCTTGAGGCAGAGGGTTGACCGCAAGGACTGACAACACTGCACTCTTAGCCGAACCAACTGAAGATGCGAGTGGCCCGTGCACTGATGCTTCATGATGTAATCATTGTACCCACCATTCGTCATAGCCTCATATCAGTAAATTTTCAGTAGAGATTGTATCTCCATTTCTTTAAATTAAGTTTTATATGGTTGAGAATTTATTATTGATGGGTTGTTCAAATAGGATATTAATTATTTAAGTAATGAAAATTTGGTTTCTTATTTGACTTTGAATAATGATGATCTTATTATTTCTTATTCATTGAGGTGGCACGTTAGACTAGGCTACATAGGGCTAGAGAGGATGAACATATTGGCTGGACCAGGCTACTTGGATCGCTTGCTAAGGTTCAATTACCCATGTTTGAGCAATGTTTGATCGGTAAGTCATGTAGAAAATCATTCGGTAGGGTAGTGAGAACTTCTATACCATTAGAGTTAGGGTCCATTTGGATCGCAGGAATTCAGGAGTGAGAATTGGGATTGGCAGGTGTGAATATCAACTCTTGCGTTTGGATGACCAATTCCTAGGGGAATTGAAATTCATGTGGGAAAAAAAAAGGCTCTCGATTCCCATGATTCATGAGAATTATAATTCATACCCTGGGGGTATTTGTTGTAACTCCCATAAAAACTAATTATTTTGTTGGCGTGGTTTAAAAGGGTAACCCGCCCCACCCCATCCCACCCCTAATGATTCTAGTTTGGTATCCCATAAATTGGGTTAGGGTTCGAAACCTACGCATTGCCATACATGGTTCTACGGACTGGCCGGTCCATATTGGAATCGAACCTCAATGGCCCGGTTCCAACACGCAATACAAACTATTGTATTGCGGGGTTGTGGGCCGGTCCGGTACAGTTGGTCCTATATTTTATTTTATTTTATTTCTTATATTTGTTTAGTGGACGATCTAGACCGGTTTTGATTTGGATTGGTGACTGGTCTCGTAGGTCCCGACTGGTCTTGTTGGTCCAGTCCAATCTAGAGAGGATGAACATATTGGCTAGACTAGGTCTACATGGATCGCTTGCCAAGGTTCAGTTACCCATGTTTGAGCAATGTTTGATCGGTAAGTCATGTAGAAAGTCATTCGGTAAGGTAGTGAGAACGTCTATAACTATAGAGTTAGGGTCCATTTGGATTGCAGGAACTCAGGAATGAGAATTGGAATTAGTAGGTGTGAATATCAACTCTTACGTTTGGATGATCAATTCCTAGGGGAATTGAAATTCGTGTGGGAAAAAAAAAGACTCCCGATTCCCATGATTCATAAGAATTATAATTCACATCCTGGGGGTATTTATTGTAACTCTTATGTAAACTAAGTATCTTATTGGTGTGGTTTAAAAGGGTAACCCGCCCCACCCCATCCCACCCCTAATGATTTCAGTTTGGTACACCATAAATGGGGTTAGGATCGGCTTCGAAACCTACCCATTGCCATACATGGTTCTACGGACTGGCCGGTCCATATCAGAATCGAACCTCAATGGCCCTGTTCTAACACGCGATACAAACTATTGTATTGGAGGGTTATGGACCGGTCCGGTACAATTGGTCCTATATTTTATTTTATTTCATTTTTTAAAGTTGTTTAGTGGATGATCTAGACCGGTTTCGATTCGAACCAGCGACTGGTCTCGTAGATCCCAATCGGTCTTATTTGTCTTGTCCAATATAGAAAAGATGAACAGCAGGATTTCAACTTGAGTTAAATAAAAAGTAGTAAAGAAAATCCATCACTTGAGTTAAATAAAAAGTAATAAAGAAAATCCATCACTTGAATTAAATAAAAAATAGTAATGAAAAAATATACACTAGTTATACAAATTAGATAAATTTGGCTATGAGTAATGTGTCAACCAAACGACAGGATTTCAATATATATGAATTTAAAATCATAAGAAATGCAATTCATATGCATTCCAATTCTCATGTATCTTTAAATTCATGCGATCCAAACGTACCCTTTAGTCCATTCTGATATCCGTGGACCAATCAATGTTAGGACCCGCCACAGAGAGTCATATTTCATTACACTTATAGATGATTGCATGTGATACTATTATGTGTACTTGATTTTTCACAAGTAAGAAGTAGTAGATTGCCTTAGAAATTTTGTGGCTGAAGTCAAGAACCAATTGGATTGACACATCAAGTGTCTCCATACCAATAAAGGATGTGGGTATTTATCGGATTTATTCCAAGAGCTATGTGAAGAAAAAGGAATCTATAGGAAATTGATGATCATTGGCACACCTCAGCAGAATGGTGTTGTAGAGAGGAGCCATACTTTGTTACACCTGGTGAAATCGATGATAGCGTATGCGAACCTACCCATTAGCTTTTGGGGAGATGCACCGATGACTGTACCCTATATCCTGAACCATGTCCCTACGAAGTCATTTGCTAGCACACCATACCAATTATGGATATGTAGAGTGCTTGACCTAAATAACATGAGACCATAGGGATTGACAGGTTATGTTCACGTACCGTCCCACCAGAGGGGAAAGCTAGACAAGAGGGTCGTTAAGTGCATTTTTGTTAGATATTCAAAGCACTTTAAGGGCTACATCTTTGTCCTTGAATAGACTGACAAGGGTCTAACACAAATTGAGTCATGTCATGTGGATTTCATCGAGGATAATTTATCAAGCAGGATGATATCAGGGATGAATCTAGAGGTCTTCGAGATGAATGAGGCAGAGTTAGGATCAATGGATATTACCCTATATCCAAATAGCGTTGAGAGCATAGATTCTCAGCAGGATCCTACGGATTCTAGGAATTTCGTAGATAGTGGGAGTGGATTACTTTCCAGTGGGAGTGTCCATGAGGTCACATATTCTAGCAATCCCATGCGTAGGAGCCATTGTCGACATATTCCTCGTCGTCGTTTTTTGATAGATGGAGTCGTTCATGATTTTCACACTAGATGATGAGGAGCATGGCTCATACCAAAAGGCATTAACATCACTTGTTTCATAGAAGTTGATGACTGTTATGCAAAATAAAATGACTTGCATGGAGAAGATCAAGTCTGGGAACTTATTGTTCTCCCCCTAGACACAACGGAGGAGAAAGGGGGATCAACGGGAAGAGGATTGTACCATGACAGAAGCAAGGAGGTCAAAAAGTTTCAAATATACAACACGGATTCTGGCAATCCAATGTAGTTAGACCCGCATGTCGATCCAAATGAATCAGCCTCAAGACCATTGGAAATAAGTGGGTTCTAAAGGTCAAGCACAAAGTAGATGAAAGTGTAGAGAGATACAAGGCTCATCTCGTGGCAAAGGGTTACACCTAGAGAGGGTGTTGTCTATGAGGAGACAATCTCACCAGTAGTGAGATTTGCCTTTATTCGCCTCATTCTAGCTATTGTCGTACACTTAGATTTGGAACTCTACCAGATGGATGTCAAAATTGTGCTTCTTAATGGAGAAATTGATAAGGAGATCTATATGGACCAGTCTAAGGATTTCGTGGCCGATGGGCATGAACGCAAAGTTTGCAGACTCAAATGCTACATATACACCTAAAACAATCATTTAGACCAATGTGTGTCTGTTAGATATCATGGTAGGTCTTTTCTTATCTTGTCACTGTATGTTGATAACTTATTGATAGCAGGGAATGGAAAAGAGGTGATTGTCTCCACTAAAGAGTACCTTTCCTTTAGTATTGAGATGAAGGATATAGGTGAAGTAGATTACGTGCTTGGTGTTAAGATTCATAGGAATCGCTAAGGGTCTGATTGTTTCAAAGAATTGGAAATGATGTTAAGAATCGTAATTCCAATTCCAATTCATTGAGAATTGGAATTGTATAGAATTGAGATTTTCGTGATTGGATGTTAACAAATATCTGGAATTTGCAATTTGAATTTTTTTTATTGTTTTACTTTTTAAAGATTCTGAACTTTAAAAATTTTTAAAACTTGAAATTTTAATTCTTTTTTAATTTTTAGTTTTTTAATTTTTTAATTAATTTAAATTTTAAAATTTTTAACTTTTAAACTTTTAAAATTTTAAATTTTTAAATTTTTTATTTTTAATTTTTAATTTTTAATTTTTAATTTTTTTAATTTTTTAATTTTTTAATTTTTTAATTTTTTAATTTTTAATTTTTTAATTTTTTAATTTTTTAATTTTTTAATTTTTTAATTTTTTAATTTTTCAATTTTAATTTTTTATTTTTGTGTTAAACATAGAAGTAAATCTGACCGACCAAACATCCATTTGAAATTCACGGGGTAAAGAATTGTAATTAACTGCCTCCCCTGTGAATTCGGCAGCTACAAAATAGCCTACAAATGAATTCCATGGAATTCATGAAGAATTCCAATTCCAATTCCTTTATGCACTCCCAAATGAAACTATTGGAATTGGGGGCCCCAAATCCAATTCCACCTACAATTCCACGAACCAATTGGGCCCTAAGTGAATTCTTGGTTTGTCTCAAGAGGTTTACATCAAGAAGGTACTTGATCATTTTAGGATGCGCGATGCTAAATCCATATGCACTCCTGTCGAGAAGGGTGTTTCATTACATCTTGGCTTTGTCCAGAGATAGAGGAAGAGACAGAACAGATAGCTCATGTTCCCAATGCTATTGTTATAGGTAGTCTGATGTACGTTATAATGTGTACACAACCTGATATTTGTTTTGGGGTGGGTTTAGTCATTCATATTTAAAGTAACCTAGGGCAGAATCATTGGAAGGCAATGAAACATATTCTTTGATACCTACGTGGGATGCAGATTGTATGCTTTAAACTGGAGGCGGTTCAGGGCGAACAACCACGAAATGAGCTCTATAGCAGTGGCTCGGGTTGAATCGCCGCTAAATGTTTCGTTTGAACGAGAACAATCCCGCCCAAGTGAAGGCATTAAAATAAATTACCCTGTGGCACCTTGGGTTGAACCGCCACAAAATGAGCCCTATAGCAACAATTCAACATGAACCACCGCTAAATACATCGTTTGAGCGGGAAAAATCCTGCCCAAGTCGAACCGTCGCTAAAAGATACCGATTTGTGAGATTTTAAAGTTTTTATGACTGGGAACTTCCCTGGGTCGGGTGGACCCTAGATAGATCGGATAAATAGGAGTTGCCACCATTCATTGGGTTCAAGTGTGAACGGTCACCTAGGTAAGTCAATTAAATTCAAAAATAGACCCAAAAAACAAGATTTGAAACAATGTTTAACCAGATTGGGTAGGGAGATTTAATTAAGATAGCAGGAATGTGTTAGGCACCCACTCTCTTCCAGTTTAACCGGCTACCTGGTTTAATTCTATTTGGCCAATTAAAAAATCTAAATAAAAAAAGAAACTATAGATCTCAAAAATAATAAAGCAGAAAATTTAAAATCCTAAAACAAACCTAAATGCCTAATAGGAACTTTTAACCAATAAAAAAAAAGAAGAAGAACTATAACTAAGATTATGAAGGATCCTAAAATCAATGTGCCAAATTGGAGTAAGAATATGAGTTGAAGAGAATGACTAATGAAATATGTTTAATTGAAAGTACCCCACATGAACTAATTGTCTGTATCATTGAATAAAAACACTTCTTCTACAGGCTCTCGTATTTAAAATGTATTAAGAAGCTAAAGATATAGCAAATCAAACTAATGATGATCATGGATTCCAGTTCACAATAGCCACAAAATTATCTAAAAGCGATTAATGTTTGGCTGATCAAAGGGAGGAATTAAAATTAAACAATCACATGAGCACCCAGTCGGCTAAAGATAATATGAACATGAATGAATTGATGTAACAAATTCATCCTCTATCTAAACTTTCTTTAAATCATCAATTAAGCAATATGTACAAAGGTCTATAGGTATGAGGACATGTTAAATTCGGAAATTCCATGAATCAAGAACAGAGCGTCTATATTGGAGCTTTGATTCTTTACAAAGGTAATAAAAAAAATAACTCAATAAAGAATTAAATCTCACTTGATTATGTGGCTGCCGATTAAAACTTAAAGGAGCCTGGATTGCTTGAACTTGCCGATCAAAGGAGGAAAGGATGAATTCGATGGATGGAGATTAAAGATGGGTTGTAGAAAATTAAGATTGTGCCGTTGGGTTTGATTAAGGGAAAAACGCTCAGCGGAAAAATTGGTTTAGTTAAAAAAAAAAAAACAAAACAAATCAAAAGTTAGTGTCTTTTGGTGCCGGACGAACGGGAAGAAAATTCAGCTAGGGTTTTGAAGAGGTTTCTAAGGGCTTTTTGATGTAAGGATCAACAGGTTTTGGGTGGAGTTCCTACAGCAGATTAGAGGGGGGTTTGGTTGTGGATCTGGCCTAGATTTTTCTAGGTTTCTACAGGTGGGGTTTAATGGATTGGCTTTTGCAGGTCTTTGCTAGGATTTGAATGGGACGAAGATGAAGAAAAAACCATCCTACCTTAGGGTTTCGTTTACTCACCTTACAAAGCTCCAAAACCAGATTTGTTTCCCTCATTTTTTTTTTTTTGCAATTTTTCCTCCAAATCTCTCCCTTGCTTATACAAATTTCTTCTCAATTTTTCTCCCACCTAGTCCTTTGATCTCACCTCCTCTTATTACCGTGCAAGGCTAAGATCGTTGGTGAAATTGCCGACCATCGATCCCCTCTTCTCCCATATCCCTTTATCTTCTCTTCTCTTAGAACTGACCGCATTTTCTGATTATTTTCTTTTATTTTTTATTTCTTTTTTCCATATCTCACAAATTATCCTAATCTCAATACAAATTAACCCTAAGCTTAATCTAAAACCAATATTAATCCTAATCCCAAACCATTCTTATCTAAACACCTTTTATTTTCTTTACTTCTTTTTATTTCTTTAATTTCCTATTTTACTTATTTAAAATCCATGTAATTAGTTTCTAATACCCAAAATACCCCTCTCACTACTAATTTCAAAATTTGACCAAATTACAGTCATTGGACGAGTTCCATGTGAACAAATCAAAACCAAAGTCGGAATATTTTTCTGACATCCGAAAGTCCCAAATTTGACCCAAAACAAGATCAAGGAAAAAATCATAATTTT
The DNA here is from genome assembly GCA_031762675.1 of Pachysandra terminalis. Classification (NCBI taxonomy): domain Eukaryota; kingdom Viridiplantae; phylum Streptophyta; class Magnoliopsida; order Buxales; family Buxaceae; genus Pachysandra; species Pachysandra terminalis. The sequence continues at coordinate 15,679 of JAUPMG010271703.1, forward strand.
CTCTAATGATCTCGAAACCAGATGATGATATACTTGTTGGAATGCATTTTCACCGTAGAATTCATTTCTAATGCCAACCATAGACTTTGGGAGATGATGAAGCGCATGGGGACCACTTAGGGTATTTTGATAATTTCACAGATTTTTAGGATTTCAATGAGAATTTTGGCTCAAATGGATTTGGAGTTGGAATTGGGATCAAAGATGAAAAGGTGCCAAGCTCAAGCCTCCAGAAGCTGTAAAGATCAAAAAAATATTGTTTTCGTAGAAATTGGTTTGTCTACAATGACGTTTTTTAAAAACTGTCGCTAAAAGATTCCACTGTATAAACACAGAACTTCCTCTGGTTTTCTATCATTTATCCTTCAAGAAGTCAAGGTACCATCTCTCTCTCTCTCTCTTTTCTATGATTTTTTTTTAATTACACAAAGCCTTTAGTGATGGTCAGAAACCACCACTAAAGGTATATATTTAAAAAGAATTTCTTTTGGCGGTGGTTGTAACTGTCGCTAAAACTTAATAATTGTATTTTCAAAAATAGGAATTAGCTGCGGCGTTAACTACCACTGAAACTCAAGACATACAAGGGTGATTTTTAGAAACCACCCTTGAAACCATCGCTAAAAGATTCAGTGACACTGATTTTTTCGACGCTTTCCCTAACCTCCAAAAAGGTTTCAACGGCAGCTGTTGGACTTTTATCTACGGTTTTTGGCCGTTGTTAAAAAAACATGTCTTTGTAGTGTTTGCAACCAGGGAACAGATTTGCAGCTATGAGGCTATAATGATGTGGACTGGTAAGGTGATCTAGATGATCGAGAGTTGACATCAGGATACACATTCTTGCTAGGTGGCGAGGTCATCTCTTAGAGTAGCAAGAAGAAAGTTGATATCACATTGTCCATCATGGAGTCAAAGTACATAGCTTATTGTGCAGCCGTCCAAGAGGTGTTTTGGTTGAGGCAATTCTTACAGGATGTTAGAGTCTTTAAAGGAGACATAGGGCCTATCACCATCTATTATGATAGCATGGTAGCATTGTCCTACGCCAAAGAAATAACCATGGCAGGGCGAAATACATCGATATTCATTATCATTACATGAGAGACAGAGTTGCACATGGAGACGCGTCCCTTACACGTCCCTACACAACAGACAATAGTTGATCCCTTAACTAAACCCATAGCTAGAAAAGCTTATAGGGTTCGTGTTAGAGAAATGGAAATATGTAGATCATGATTTGTGTTAGGTGGTAGAGTTTCTATTTACATTTGATATGTAGACATCTCATATTATATTATATTATATTTCATGCATGAGAAATTAATAGAGTTTATTTTTCATTAGACATGAGAATGTATATTACATGCATAATTTACACACACATTGCCACCATATTATGAGTATATGGATACGATATGTCATCAGGTTAATGATCGGCTTAGCGACCAACCCTGGTACATGTATTGCGAGCAAGATGAGAAATTGGGAAGACCTGTGCCATCGAGGGTATTGAGAGGACTCTATGAGTTATACGTCGCCTTAGGAGTTCCAAGATGAGATAACTTAGGGAATCAAATTTACATGATAAAACCAGAATTGAGACCTTAATCGAGGCAGTTGAGAGTTGTGACTTGGATTAAGGAGCTCAAGTTAGGCGCATGGATTGCGATTGGACTCGGACCCGTATGGTGTTAAAGGTTAGCGTACTCTTGGCTGGGTCCAAAGCTCCACCGTAGCATGTGTTGCATACCGCCACATGTGCTAGTAGTGACTTTACCTTTAAGAGAAAGAGAATGGATCCCTATTTTCATGTTGTGTGAGTTTAGGATGATTCTTGTGAAGATCAACTTATACCCTTATTTACCTTTGATTATGTCTCGAAGTCAAACCTGATGATCACTACTCTAGCATTCTTTTCTCTGGCCATGGATTATATAGTCTAAAGGGGGTTGACAACGAAAGCAGTTAGGTCAAAGCTAAATGGCATGAATAGGAAAGACTATTTGGCATTACATTTGGACAGATACAATTCATAGAAAGATGTGCTCGTGATTTAAAATTATCATCTTTGATATTTCACATTTTTACTTATATGTATCTGATATATATGAACTATTTAAATGAGCACACAATTATGAATCATGTGGTTGAGTATAGAGTTCTAAGCTTGAGCTCATGAGGGGTTAGAAATACTCAATCTAATGTGGCCAAATGGGTATGAGGCATAGGCGATACTTTTTAGAGTGTATCTCTATGTTAGTTTTATGGATCTAGATAAGGAACCACCTGCCCGTTACTTTGTGTTCATCGATCGCAAACTTAACGACTTGTATGATCAGCATCCATGATTGGGAGTTCTGATGTATATAAGAGAGATGCACACTTACAGTGCCCATTATAGGCAAATGAGAGATGTTGGATATATTACATGGGTTGATCTGGTTGGCCCACTTGGATGAGCCGACCCAGATCCCCTACATGGGACGGCCATACTAGGTATGTGGCCTAGTGTATATAAGACTCTCTCCCAATTCGTAGGAGATAGAGTCTAAGTAGGAATTGATTTGAGTCTTATGTATTAAGGAGACTCCTTGTTGCTAGTTGATTTCATACTTGAGTTCCATCTAGACCATTCTCTCTCTCTCTCTCTCTCTCTCTCTCTCTCTCTCTCTCTATAGATCTGGTTGCTTCTAGGGTTCCATACGATATCCCTTGGTCGATTAAGTGTGGGAATCCTTGTATGGTTCTAGTAATCACACATATACCTACGTGGGACGACATCTGATTTGATTGAGATCTTCGGCTGCAGATCCGATTCTTGTATAAAGAGGTATGTGATCTGGTTCATCATTAACCTTCAATTAATAATTGGAAAATGCTAGAGAAACATAGTTGTGAATTCTCCAGTGATTGGTTCAATTAATTGGGTTTCTAGACATTGAGTTCATTTTTGGTTTTAAATCTACTAAACCGGCATAGATTGGTTCAGTTTAGAATTGAAGCCTCACTTAAATCAAATTGAATTGAAACCCGAACTTTAGTGCAGATACCTCTAAACTAAATTGCACTAGTTGGATTTAAATTGAGTTATAGTTTGCTGTATGATATATACCTCTAAACTGAACTGAACTTAACTAAATGTATTTAAAAACAACCGAACCGAAGTTGCACTTTGAATTTGGTTTATTTTGGTTTGGGGTTTACCATTTCAATTTGGTTTGGATTTCGGGTAAAGGAGGTTGTCTCTCTCAATTTGATTCAGTTCAGTTTTGGGCTGACCTTCATTAATCTCGGTTTAATTTTGATTTGATGTCAATTTAGATCAAACAGAACCGAGTTGCAATAGAAACATTAAAAAATTGGATTCATAAATATAGCTAAACCTAATACACATTGATGTGTTAATAATAACCACTCGCAATAGTACCAATCTTTGCAGATAGGGCTATTTTGAGGGTGTCGAACCACAAGGATCGATGGTAACTCTTACTAAATTATTAAATTAATTCCTATTGATCATGTAAAAAGGGAATGGATTAAGTGGTTGATTTTATCCTAAAAATTACTAGGAAATCAAATTAAAACTAATTAAT
>JAUPMG010271730.1:0-19272 GCA_031762675.1 Pachysandra terminalis
ACTTGTTGAAGGAAGCTTTTTGAACCTCTTGCCTCCCCAGCTAGAAATTTCTAAGAACCAGAGAGAATCCCCATAAGTGCTGCTAATGTTTCGGCCAAAGAGCTCGATCCTCATGAGCAATTAGGTCTCATTGTACTGCCTCTTGCTCCTGGGTTGCTATTTCATCAGGAATTGGAACTCTTCCAAAGTATAAAATGGTTGAGGACAAAGGTTTTAAGGGGTGATAGGTCTCAAGCTGAATCTGCTTGAATCAGCGTTTTTGTAAAGTTTGTTACTCAAGAGTATATATTACCATATGTAATACAGTTGAATCCTACTTTTTTTAAACGTATAGGTTCATTCTTGTACTCCGTTTTTCATTACATAGGTTCCTTTTGGATCGTCAGATTGGGAGGGAATATAAAGGAAAGGTGGCTATCCTGCCTAATGTGTATTTGAATACCTAGAAAGTGTCTTATAGAATGTGTTTTAGTCAAACTCCTTAGATTGTAGAAAAATGGCCTTTTCCGAGAAAAGGAAAGAATTGTGGGGAAAAGAAAATGAAAAGCTGAAAAGAAGAGCATGTTTCCTATCCTACCCGTCATTATCAAAGCTTCCTTCTTCCTGCACTTATACAATGAAGGGTAAAATGAGTAGATGAAAACATTTTCTCATTCATTCCTACCAACCAAACATCAAAATCAAAATTATTCTGTCATAGTCATACATATTCTTGATACAACCAAATAGCTTTTAGGAAAATTAAATTTCACTTGCCAACATTTTACTTTCCCAAGTTACTTTCTGGCATTCTTTTGGCACCCAAACGGAGCCTTAGTGCAACCCCCCCCTTGATAACTCAACCAATGTTCAAATCTCTTATGAATGCTGAATCATCAAACTGGTTTTCTAACCATGTAATTGAGTTGGATTGTTTGTTGACCAGAAATGGAGAAGGAAAAAACAATTAAGATTGGAAAAATATTTTATTGGAAAATATACTATTGTCTTATTTATTATTATGTTTTCCAATTGTTTGGAAAATGAAAGGAAGCATAATTCTGAAGATCAAACTACTCTGCCATGTCAATCAGCAACTAGAAATAGAAATTGATCATGCTCATTCCATAACTAATCTCTTATTCTCTTGCAGTAATGACTCCAAGAGAGAGAGAGTCTTTGATTTCTTTTTCTTTCTTTTTTTGTGGGATTAGGGATGGCAATGGTGCGGGTTAAATGAGTAGCTTGTCTTGCCTCTAGTAATTCAGGTTTGGTAACTCATAAACCCGGTTCCGTTGGGCCCAGCTGGGCACTCGCCTTGTTGCTATGCAATTACGTATTATTTATATATTGTTTATGTAAAAATATGTATTTTAATCCCTTACATTTAACTTAAAAAAAAAAATTATTTATGACACATGATACAGACCTGACCCGATCGGATTAGAAGCAAATTTGGTATAAGGCGCACCAATAGAGGTGGATTAGGGTTGGCCAAAACCGGCCCGGTTACTATCCCTACCTTGGATTCTTATGATTTTTAATCTATACAATATTAAAGAGAAGGCACCCTCTTGGCATAGATGAAACGCCATTTTTCAATTCCTCAAATACTCTTCAAACTTTTAAAAACCTTTTCTGCATCTAATTATTTACTGTGAAAGAGTTGAGGATAGAGATTTGAAAAGAAGATACTTTAAAAAAAAAAAAATATTCTCTTTGGGATCAAAAGCTCCTTGGATTTTAGAAGAGAAGAAAAAGAAAAAAAATTGGAAAAGAAAAGAAAAGATAATTATTTCTTTTCATGTGTTTGGTAGATAAGACATATGAAGAAAAGAAAATCACATCGGATGACTTATGATGATTTTTCGATGAGTTGTTGTATTTTGCGACTGCAGATGGCAATAAGTTTGGATTAGGATTTATGTCTGACATGAACCCACCTATTCAATAAGATCACCCACCAACCCAACTTATTAATTGTTCTTATAAGTTTGGCTCGAGGTCAATATATGGTCAACCCGAACCTGCCCATTTAATAAACGTAAACCTACCAACTCACTCTTGCCTATTAATTTATTGTTTGATTGGGTTCAAGTTGTGCAATTATATGGGTAATCCAGACTAAACCATTTAATAAACGGCCACTCAGGTTTGAGCGGTCTGAGAGGTTTATAATATTAACCTGTCAACTAATCCAACCCATTTAAAATATTGTGAGTCAGGTCATATTTTGGAGAGATAGATGATTTAGGCTTTGTTTAGCTGTCATTTTGGGAATGCATTTTAGATCAGCCGGTGGAAGAGTTCTCAAAACCCTCAGAATGAGATTTGTATTTTTGTGGTGGCAAACTTGTAAATAAAATGATATATGGCAAGCTTGTAAATATATTAGGTCGACATTTCTTCCTCCTCACAAAGATAAACACACGAGCTTTTGAGTTTTGAGTTCTTTCACAGCGTACCGTTTGGGGAAGTAAGTTGTAATCGTTTGATTTCGATCCTTTCAAGTTTCAGGTGAGTTCTCTCTCTCACATCTTTTTTAAATCAGTTTTAGATTTTAATCATTTAGAAGTCTGAAGACTAATCTGATGCTGTAATCGTTTAGAACTCTGAAGCAAAGTTCGTTTGATTCGAAAAAATCCTCCAAAATCTCTTGCAAATTCTTGTTATTCGCTTTGATTCAGTTTCGGTCCAAATCATTCGCCTCTACTCCATTGAAGAATGAAAATTGTTGTCGCGTGATCTCGGTCTCCATAGTCTCGCATCCCTGAAAAATGTTAAAAAATTATAGAAACAAAAAATCACAAGAGATAGTGAATTAGACTGGTTCGTATGCCAATGCCATTAGGGGGTGACAATTGGTTCACTTTAAACCAAAAAATCAAGAACCAAACTAGAAGAATCGGTTTGGTTTAGTTATTTTTCAATTTCGATTCACTTAGGGCCCAATTGGTTCGTGGAATTGAAGGTGGAATTGGGGTTGAAAGTGGAATTGGAGCCTCCAATTCCAATTTTTCCATTTGGGAGTGCGCTAAGGAATTAGAATTTGAATTCTACATGAATTCCACAGAATTCGTTTTTAGGCTATTTTTGAAGCTGTCAAATTCATGGGGGGAGGTTGTTAATTGCAATTCTATACCCTTGGATTTCAACTATAGGTGGTGATGGGTCGAATTGGGTTGGGTCAAGTCCTGATTATAATATAGTCAACTTGAACCCATCTATTTAATAAACGAACAAGGTCAGTCAGGCTAAGTCGGGTTTGACCCATTTACTAATGGGTTGGGAAATCATAGAATCGAACCCAACTTGTCAGTAAACGGTTGAACCCGCACCTAACCTGTTTATTTTTATTTATTTATTTTAACTTACAATTAGGGTGAAATATAACCTTATTTAGTATATTAAATTTTAATAATATTATAAAAATATTTATTAAACATGACTTTTTTTAAAGAAAAAAATATTAATTTTAACTTATTAATAAGTTTTAAAATATCTATAAATAATAAAATAATTATAAAATATAATTATAAACTTAACAAAGACCTTTAAAACGAGTACTTGACGGACTGGCTGGTTGACCCACTTTCGAACGGGTTGGTAAAACTTAAACCCAACCCATATGATAAACTGTCAATCCAAAACCATTTAATCAGGTTTCGGTTCAGGCGGGTTGACGGGTCAGTTCAGATATTGCTAGTTCCAAAAACTTGCTAACCCAACCCGTTTATTATTCAGGCAGGTTCCGATTGACCCAATTAAGAAATTTCTATTTTTGTTAACCTAAATACGCTAATTATTGAACGGGTTTGGGGCTGGTTGGCTGGTCGGGTCAGATTTTGCCATCTCTATCTTTAACTCAATAATAAAAAAAATTAAAAAAAAATCATTTTTTACACCATTCCCATTTGCCTTACTCATCTACATTCCTCATATGATCATCATGAAAGAAATTCAAATTCCAATTATTTGTTGACATCCGATTATGAAAATTTCAATTCTCAATGAATTGAAATTGGAATTATAATTTCTAACACCAATTCCAATTCTAGGAAACAATCGAAATTGGTGTTAGAAATTATAATTCCACAGAATTGGAGTTGTGTCTTGGAAGTCCAAGAAACAACATATTATTGCAATGTCTACCATGGAGGCTAAACTTATAGCTCTAGTCTCAGCCACTGAAGAAGCAGATTGGTTACATGATTTAATATCTGAAATACCTGTATGGGATGAATCTGTACCACCTGTCTTGATTCATTGTTATATCATTGCTGCTATAGGTAGAGTGCATAATAAGTATTATAATGGGAAATCTAGATTTGTTAGAAGAAAACACAGTATTGTGTGAGATCTTACATCAACAATGATACCTTAAATGTTGATTTTTGTTAGATCAGGCGATAGCATCGCAGATCCATTGACAAAACCTCTAGCTAGAGAGAAGATCTAGAGTACATCGAGAGGGATGAGACTTAAGGCCATAGAAGAATAAATCACCTATGAGGATACCCAACCTAGGGATTGGAGATCCCAAGAACTAGGTTCAAAGGGAAGAACGAATCATAGATATAGAGTGGTTTGATTTGTGATATGCACTGTTGGAGTTTATACTCACAATCCATCCTTATGGTGTGAGTGCATAAAAATCTTGTAACGCATATAAGGATGAGGTTTTAACTCAATGAGATCAATAGCTCTTATGAGTAGGATGTTGTAGTTACAGGAGCATCCTTGATAGACATATTTGAGTGTGAGAGTGGGACTGCTTCATATGAGAATTGGGTTGCGCTTCTCTAGAACACTCAAGAATCTGAGATTATGCACATAACTGTAATGTGCCACCTATTTGAGCTCATATGTTGACACTTTGAATATTATGTGTGTGACGTAGTTCTATGTACCCTCAAGTAGTCATAGTTCAAGACATGCTTCTATTGTATTACAGGAATTACTGAAACACTAAATAAAGGTTCAAGCCTTTGGCACCTTCACTATGCATTATATTTAGTCTTTGCCCAGCATTTTCCGTATTGTTTTATTTGCCCAGCACCTTCTACTCTAGTACAACATATTCCAATGGAGCAGTTCAAGGCACTAGAGGCTGTGCTACCACCAAGGACATCAATGCAGCTTACAAATATGGAGATAAATGAGTGCGAGGAGACTACATTGCATGATGTTAACAAGCGGAGGAGATGTGGAGGAAGCAAGCACAGGCACAAGAAGCGTATGACGAGGATGAGGAAGCTCATGGTGGTGCTCAGAGGGTCCAGTGTGCCCAACAATGATGAGCAGTGGTACGTTGCCAAGATCTTGGTTGGCACATGTGATGAGGAGGAAGACGAAAAAGGGAAGAAAAGAAGGATTGGTAGATATGCTTTTAACACAACTATTTTGGTGGTAGATGAGATTTTTTTATCTGAAACTGCTTGTGGGCAAGTTTAGAATCTCAACTTCTTAGAGGATAAGATCAAACCATTGTTATGAAAGTTGAATTTGATTGTTCTGTTTGAACTCGGAATAGAGATGAATATGTTTCAGTTGAAAAAAAATAAGTGGGGGGATTGTTGGACTATTTTATAAAATGCCTTTTATTTTATGTTAGAGGATTTGATACTTGGTCACTTTAGTGATAGTGTGTGTTTTGTGTGCAAGTTTGTCCCACATTGGAAACTTAAAAGTTTGAGGAGTGGTTTATATACCCTTCTCCTATGAGCTGTGTGAGTTTGTAGAGGAGAAGAAGGAGTACTCATGTGCACGTGAGGCCCATTGAGGAGCCTAGAACCATACAAGAAGATTTCGAACGCCGGCTATAGAAAACCTTAATGTGCGCACCCGCATCTCGTCCTGCACACGCACGCAAGCACGCACATGGTTCTATCCATTTGGACAAACCTGGTTTCAATTTCTTTGACCTTTTTATTGACCGTTGTGGTAACCACCTTAGAGATCGTCTCCCACGAATCACGAAGTCTCTTGTAGCTATCCATGAACGGCCACATTATAACGTTCATCCGTATGTCTATATAAACAGGGTTCTTTAGAGAAACAAGACAATGATTTCTACTACTATTCTCTGGTTTATGCTTTCTTCTGCTCTTCAATTTTCTTTCTGTTTTGCCTTACTGGGTAAAGAGGGTCTGTATTTGTGGTGGGTTCATTCATTGTTGGAGCATAACAGAACAAAAATACAGTGTGTGGTTGGGTTGTTGTATCCCGGGGACGTCGTGCTTGCATTCTGCCTGTATCAGAATTTCTTGCAAAGGCGTGAAATGTCTTGGAGAGAGCAACTTGGTCCGCATCTCATCCTTGTTGCAACTATTTCGTATTTTGCTATCAATCATTATACATGATTTGGGCGAAATCAGGTATTATCTCCCCGAATTTTACTGGTATTATTCCAACATTAATCACTAACTATCTGGCCCGGACACCCCAGTTATCAAAAAAAAAAAAAACATTAATCAATAACTATAGTTTCAATCCAATTCTTGCCCAAATCATTTGTAATGACTGAAAGCAAAATACTAAATAGTTGCGGCAGAGATGAGGTGCAGACCAAGTCGCTCTCTTTAAGAAGTTTCATGCCTCTTCGAGAAATTCCGATGTAGGCAGAATGCAAGCACGGCGTCTCGAGGATACAACAGCCCAGCCACACACTATATATCCGTTTTGTTATCCACCAACAGAGAAGAAGCGAGCCCACCACAAATACAAACACTTTCTACCCAACAAGGCAAAACAAGAAAAAAAAAAAAATAAAAAAAAAAAAATTGAAGAGCATAAGAAGGCATAAACCATAGAGCAGTAGCAAAAATCATTATGTTTAGTTTCTCTAAAGAACCCCGTTTATATAAACATACGGACAAATGTTATAATGCGACCATTCATGGATAGCTACAAGAGATTTTGTGATTTCATGGGAGACAATCTCTGAGATAGTTACCACAACGGTCAATAAAAAAGGTCAAAGAAATTGAAACTGGGTTTGTCCAAAAAGATAGAACCATGTGCGTGTGTGCAGGACAAGATGCGGGCGCGCACGTTTAGGTTTTCCGTAGCCGGTGTCCGAAATCCTCTTATATGGGTTTGGGCTCCTCAATGGGCCACGCGAGCACTCCTTGTTCCCCTCTACAAACTCACAAGGCTCATAGGAGGAGGGTATATAAACCACCCCTCAAACTTGTAAATTTCCAATGTGGGACAAGCTTGCACACAAAACCCACACTATCACTAAAGTGACCAAGTATTAAATCCTTTTGATACCAAATAAAAGGCATTTTATTAAAATAGTCCAACAATCCCCCACTTATTTTAATAAAAACAAAACAAATAAAACAATACGAAAAATGTTGGGCAAAGACACAAAACACACACTATCACTAAAGTGACCAAGTATCAAATCCTTTTGATATCAAATAAAAGGCATTTTATTAAAATAGTCCAACAATCCCCCACTTATTTTAATAAAAACAGAACAAATAAAACAATACGAAAAATGTCGGGCAAAGACTGAATATAATGCATAGTGAAGGTGCCAATGGCTTGAACCTACATTTAGTGTTCCGGTAATTCCTGTACTAGAGTAGAAGAGAGCATGTTTTGAACTACGACCTACTTGAGGGTACATAGAATTACTTCACACACATAATATTCAAAGTGTCAACATATGAGCTCAAATATGCAGCACATTACAGTTATGTGCTTAATCCCAGATTCTCGAGTGTTTTAGAGAATCAGCCCAATTCTCATAAGAAACGGCCCTACTCTCATACTCAAATATGTGAGTCTATAAAGGATGCCCCTGTAACTATAACATCACACTCATAAGAGCTATAAATCTCCAACAATGCATATCAAATCAAAGCACTCTATCTCTATGATTCGCTCTTCCCTTTGAACCTAGTTCTTGGGATCTCCATTCCATGGGTTGGGTACCCTCATAGGTGATTTATTTTCCTATGGGCTCAAGTCCCATCCCCCTCGATGTATTTTAGATCTTCTCTCTAGCTAGAGGTTTTGTCAATGGATCTGTGATGTTATCGCTTGATCTAACAAACATTTAAGGTACCATTGTTGATGTAAGATCTCACAGTACTGTGTTTTCTTCTTTCAAGTCACCATTTAAGAAAGCAATTTCTACACCCATTTGATGAATTATTAAATTCTGAATTGCTGCTATAGCAATTAATACTCTAATATATGTAATTCTAGTGAAGTATGTGTTAAAGAAGTCAACGTTTTCTTTTTATTTGAAACCTCTAGCAACTAACCCAACTTTGTATTTATCTATAGTTTCATCCAGTTTAAGTTTCCTCTTAAGAACCCATTTACGACCAATCGGTTTACAGCCACGAGATAAATTAACCAATTTTCAAGTTTGATTGGAAATTAAAGAATCAATTTCATCTTTAATGGCTTCTTTCCAAAAGTCAAGAGTCTGGTGGAGAGGAAAAGTCTCTTCCAAGGAAGTTGGATCCCCTTGAACTTTGAGAATATAATATTCTGGTCTAAAATTCTTTTCAACTCTCACCCTTTTGCTTCTCCTTGGTTGTACATCTAAGTCATATTGACTTACAAAATTAGATGCAGTTGTAACAAGATCACTAGAAACTGAACCCCCACTATTTCTAGATTTATAATGAAGCTTATCTTCAAAGAATTCAGCATATCTGGATTCAATTATTTCATTATTTTTCAGATCTAAAAATCTGTAGGCATTACGTGTTAGATAATAACCCATAAAGGCACACTCAGAAGCTTTAACCCCTAGTGTAGATCTTTTGGGATTAGGTAGGCTTACATAGGCTAAACAAACCCATACCCTAAAATAATTTAAATTAGGTTTCTTGTTTTTCCCATAATTCAAAAGGTGTAGTTTGAGTTCCTTTATGATGTACTCTATTTAATACATAACATGTAGTTAATAAAACCTTTTTCTCATAAGTAAGAAGGTGCCCCTGAACTAATTAATGTTGCAGTAGTGAGTTCTACAAGAACTCTATTTTTACGTTCAGTAACCCCATTAGATGCAGGAGAATATGGGGTTGTGACCTCTTGAATTATACCTAAGGATTGAACGTAGAGATCGAATCTAAGTGATTCATATTCTCTACCTTTATCACTCCTTAACTTCTTAATTTTTCTATCAAATTGATTTTCAATTTCTGTTACATAAGTTTTAAAAGTTTCAAATGCATCACTTTTATTTTTCAGTAAATATACATAAGTATATTTAGAGAAACCATCAATAAAGGTTATAAAGTATCTTTTACCTTCACGGGTTAAGATATCTTCCATTTCACAAATATTTGTGTTAATTAGCTCTTATAATTTCGTTTTCTGTTAACAGATTTAAATGATTTTTTGGTTATTTTAGCCATGCTACAAGATTCACATTTTTAAAAATCTCCGTTATTTAATTTAGGAATCAATTCTAAATTACTCATCTTCTTTACATATTTTCCATTTATATGACAAAGACGAGAATGCCAAAAATTAACACAAGAAACCATATAAGCAGAACTAAAGATGCTTTATTCAGATTTTCAACATTGAGTTTAAACATGACAAGGCATACCTTTTCCCCACAAATATCTCATTCGTAGCAATTACATATTGGTCAGATTCTATGGTTTGCCTAAAGCCAGCCTTGTTAAGGAGATATCCAGAAACTAGATTCTTCCTTATCTTAGGAGTGTGAAGAACATCCTTCAGAAGTATTGTGCAACCAGAAGTGAATGTCAGCTCAGCATCACCCATTCTCACAGGAGGATTGGGGATAGATTTTCAATTCCAATTCTTTTTTGGTTATCAAGCACAAGAATTGTAATTCTTTGGCCTAATTCCAATTTCCACCTTTAGTTACTGTCCAAATTCCTCGTATTAAACATGCTCTACAGGAAAACAGGTTATTTTATGAAGCCAAAAGGTTGTTTTGTAAAGTTGGTTTTAATTTGGTTTTTGGGTTTGGTTTATGGTTAGTCAAATAAAACCGGTTTGGTTTTTCATTTTAAAAGTCGGTTTGTATTTTGGTTTGGTTCATTATAAACTGAACCAAACCGACTGAATTACACCTCTAAATGTCATCTGACCATGGGCTTGCGGGCTGGAAATGGTCAGGTTGGGTCATAACATGATGACTGTAGTTCTTCGTTTATTATTATTACTTAGAGAGCCAACTCAGTTTGATTTGGGTTGGGTGATGCCAACTCTAAAAGCCAACTCTTACATTAGTACTTTAAATTAATATAAGGGGTTTGCAGAAAAGGTGTGATTAGAAAAGTCTTGATTTGTTTTGATAAATTACATAAAATCCGTATACAGGTTGGCTTTTTGGTGGATTGGTTTATCCCTGGACCCAAACCTACCTTCATTTGGTTTGCTCGTTTTTAACTCAATGCAAAACCTAATTGTTCAAACCCAACATAAAAAGAACCAGGTACACCATGGGTAATAGCCTAAAACCGGTTTGGCTGGAGAGAAGTGGCGGTTGAACCGCTACTAACTGATTCTCATATCTGCTCCCATTAGGCTAGAGCCAGTTTGAGTAGAGAGACGGTCTAACCGGTATTAACGGGCTCTCTCTTATATTAATCTGCTCCTGTTGATAAACTTCGAAAGAGAGATAACCTGTCCCCTTTCTCTCTCTCTCACACAGACTCATAACAATTTATTGTTTCAGCAGATCAAAGTGGACGTGGAGATCTCTTTGTTGACTCTTCGACGATAAGAAATATGCAGGTAAATCGCTGATCTTGGATTTTTTTCCCTCCCTCATTTTTAAGTTTAATTTCTATTAATTTCCGTCAACCTTTATTGAATTTCTGTACTGCTTCATGTCAATCGAAACTTGAAATCCTAATTAGAATCCTTGATTCTCTTTCCGTCACTGATTGAGTGTACCACTAATCTATAAATTCTGTGTTGTATTTTACATATTCGCTGAAACCCTTATTCTATCTGATTTATTGTAGGCAAGTGACAGGTTTAATATCAATTCCCAGCTCGAGCATCTCCAAGCTAAATATGTTGGAACTGGTCATGCTGACCTAAATAGATTGCAAGTCCCCAATTCCTCAGAATTCTTTATTCATTCATATCATTTCTTAATACTGTTGCTCATATTTGTGTGTGTGTGCAGTGAGTGGGCGGTGAACATCCAACGTGATAGCTATGCATCATATGTTGGTCACTACCCCATATTAGCATATTTTGCAATTGCGGAAAACGAATCAATTGGTAGAGAGCACTACAATTTTATGCAGGTGTGCTTTATGGATTACCTTTGTTATTTGGTTGCTTATCTCTTTTATGCATTCATTTGACTGACTTTATATTGCAGAGAGTTTTATTGTAAGTGTATGATTGATTACTAAACATTTGCATGGTATGGTCCTTTTATATGTTTGGTTATCCTTCCTCTGAATTTGTATTTGTGTAATATGTTGTGATTTTCACAAGTTCTGAGGTCTTTTATAATAGTATTTGTGGTTCATGATGTAGCAACAATAGCAGCCCAAGGATATGGAAAGCAAGTTCAAAAGACTAAGAAGAATGGGAAAAAGAGAAGAAAGTGAACAGTAGCCGTGATTAGTAAACATGAACAGTAAAGTCAGTTTTTCTATTTAAATTTGGATCAATTTAGTCAAGCAATAGTGTTTTAGTAGTCCTAATCAATTTAGGACTCAAAGTTAAGAGTAATTTCTTTTACTTTTTAAAATAAGCTAAGAGATTAAGTTCTACTGGAAGTTTGTTGAGGTTTTATTAGTTAGTATGGGATTAGGAAAGTCCCAGCAGATTTTTAATTGTTTGTTTGAGTTCTATTGAATTAGGA
Organism: Pachysandra terminalis; assembly: GCA_031762675.1. Lineage (NCBI taxonomy): Eukaryota > Viridiplantae > Streptophyta > Magnoliopsida > Buxales > Buxaceae > Pachysandra > Pachysandra terminalis. Next base: position 11,825 of record JAUPMG010271730.1, read on the forward strand.
AAGCCTGGTCTATAAAAGGGAGTATAGCTGCCCTATTGTGCAAACAACAATAAACTTCAGAGTTTTCTCAATAATATCTTGGAATTTCCAGCAGCTATCAATTACTTTCTCCAGCACTAGACATAGATTTAGTTGCTGTTCTGCGCTTTATTATTTTTTGGTTTAGTCTAGGCTAAGGTCTAGCTTAGTTATATCAGATTTTAACCAAGTATTTCTACTTGTTTTTCTTCCTACACTTCCAGCTACGTTGGTTCGGATGTGTGTAGTGGATGCCCTATGTGAGGTTGTGAATAGGAATCAAATAGTCATTACTACTAGGGAAGCAACTACTTGATAGTAAATAATCAGGAAGCTGATAGTGAGATTGTATGTTTGATGTGGACAGTTGAAAACGAATCAAATGGTCGTTTTAAGAGTTGAATCAAGGCCACTTAAGTGAAGCCTTGCTTCGCTCTCATTCGTGGGGCACCTCTATGTATTAGTGTTGTTGCCTTTTAAAGTATATTGCTAGAAAAGCCCTTCATAAGACAATAACACTTTTGATTAGTGATTAGTGATGAGAATGTCCTCATCTTTCCCTAGTATTATACCATTGCCTGATACTTCCTATCATGCCCCTTGTTTCCCAATCAGCAATGTGAATCCCTTCCGTATATGCTTTAGTAACATGAATATTAGGTATATGAGTCTGACTAGGGTGAGATGTGACTTTGATTTGCAGGTTCTGAGAGAAGCTTAAACCGGTATGTGCCTCCCCTCTTTCCTCCAAGAAGACACGGAATCCATCAAACTAGATTAAGTGGTAACTCAAAGGTATCGTGTAACCATCTGTTATGGTTACCAATCTTTTACATCCTATCTTTGTCAGATCCGACAGATAAAAGACAGTTTGGAAGGTAAACGACTTGGTGCCTTCCTAAAGGTTAACCTTTTTTTTAATAGGTAAAGGAAAGTTTAATTGGCATAAAGAAGAAATAAAAGGTACAAAGATGAGAGATCCTAGTACATGAATTCTGTACATTAGGCTGCGATACAGATTCTGACCATTTAGTTACAAAGAGAAATCCATCTCTGATCTGAAAAGAAAGAATCAAAATCTAGTTCCCTGAAATCTGATGACAATGAATACTGTATGTACAAATGACCAGATGACGAACAGATTTGATCACTTGGATCATCCTGAGCCGCTTATAGTCGAATATCCACTGATTCTTGTCCTACCTAAAGGACAACCTCATCAGGGAAAATATTGGTATAATCCCCATTGGGGATTCTCCTTACTATAATGTTCCACTAGCAGACAGTCCGTGCAATGAACGGGCAACTATAACAGTAAAAATATTATCATGAAAAATAGAAAAGTAAATCTGTAAAAAAAAGCCAAAACATTAATGGATTATTCTTTTTATATATAAAAAGAAAGAGGTCAAATCTAATTGATTAAATATAAAAATATATTAAAAGCCTATAAATAAAAAATAAAATTATAGAAAGATAAAAATAACAAATAATGGATCAAAATTTTAAAAATTATATTTGTTTCTCGAATATTAGTATCAAATGATTATCTACATTAAAAGGCTTCTTCATCTTCACCATCTTCAATACAATCATTTTTTGTCATCTTCATTGTAATACTACTCATTGCTTATAATTTTCTAAAACACAACAAAGTCACTGAAAATAGTAAAAAAAATTTGTAGGATCACCATATTAACATAAGCTTTTGATATTCAATTTTCTCTCACTAACTTATTCAAATTAGGGATGTCAATGAGGCGGTAAATGGCTCACCTATCCTACCCCTACTGGTTCTGATTTGCAAACCAGCAATAGGATCAAGTGAAATTTAGCATAACCCAAACTTGACCTGTCGTTTTGCTATTCAAGTAATGTTAATCATATATATATACTTGGAATTGTATTGTGTTTATGATATATGATATATCAAAGTTAGCTCGGCCCCAATCTGGAGCGGGTTTTATGTAGAGTGTACTCCTTTAGGGGAGGTTCATATTTTTCAAAACCCTCTTATTTTATTTTGAAATATATATATATATAATGTTCATAATTCACGATAAAAATCAACTCATTGGTGCTTCAAACCAAAGTATAAATTGACTTCCAATTCAACCTAGTGATTTAAGTTTTAAAACACTGGGAAATGATGATGTTAAAACCATAATCCACTCCTTTAGCTTGCTCCTAACCATATCGGGTTGGGGTGATCCAAATGCATTATATACTATACGTAAAATACTATTTTTAAGTAAAATGTATAAAATCCTAGCATATTTGCTTATAAAAATGTATATGAAATGTATAATTTATATATAATTGAATGGCAAAGGGTTGGGTTCAGATTGAACCAAATCCGAACCCAACCCTAACCCCAATTTATGACTTACAAAACCCTAACCATTAGGGGCAGATCGAGTGAATTAAATGGGTAACCCGCCCTGTTGCCACCCCTAACAGAGATTTGATGCGGAAGAATTGGGAAAAAGAGAGAAAGAAGTGGAACAATAATGTGAGTGAGTGAGAGAGTCTTCTTTCATCATTTATAATGGCATTTAATGTATATAGAATTAAAAAGCCTTTCCAAAAAAAAAAGAAAAAAACGTAAAATTACAGCAAACCGCCACGTCACTGTTTTGCTACAGTAACTGGACTGTTTGCCTATATATATATATATAGTACAGATTCTTTTAAAACATAGTTATTTAAAACACAACTGTGCAAAATTATAGCAAACTGCCACGTCACTGTTTTGCTAGTGACAGAACGGTTTGCTATAATATATAGTATAGATTTATTCTTGTGCATCCCTGGAAAGGTCATAGATTGCTAGGAATTTGAGGCCAATGTCATACCCATGACTTCTGCAGTTAATCCAGCATTGATTCTTCCTGCTCTTGCTCTCCCAACATTCAGAAGTAGGAAGTATGACTCTAAATAAATATCTTCCATCCATCAGAATTCTCCAGGTTTACTCCAAGGTGGGAAAGGGAAACTTTTCTGTTTTTCTTCACATTAGAGCTGGCTCAAACTTTCCACTTCTTCAAAGTCCATTCCAAAGGAGGGTATGATCTCAAATTTACCCGAGAGATAGGATTGGACGAATCTTTATTCAAGATAGTACATCCTTCTATTTGGTTGAGAGGGGCATGATACAACTTCAAAACAAATTTTGGGTGGAGGTTCTGGGGGAAGATTCCACTGGCCATCCTCAACTGTATCTGGTTTTGGTTGAAAATTTTGTTTTGATGTACATTTCTGCCATTGTAGAAACATGACCAAACAAGATTACAACTTCCATTGCCTAAACCATAGAGCCACTTAACGTTGGTCCCTCCAATGGGTTGAACAGATGTCACCATTTGATGGGCCAAAAGGCGAGTCATTTGATCTTAATGGGAGATGGCTGTTGTATCTCTAATAAATTGTGTGGTTCGGAGGAGGGGTTGCCAGAAGCTTTATGGTTCTGTGCACAGCATCGGTGTTGTTTGGGAAGACTTGTTGATGGAGTCAAATTGTAGTAAACATGACTATGCAGAGTTTGGCCTGTCAGAAGAGATGGGATGAACTTTAACATGCAAGTTTTCTTTCAATTTTATTTTTATTTTTTATTTTTATCTTTCTTTTCTTTCTCTTTTGATGGATAATGAAGATATATTATAAACAGGCAAAGAGGATTACATCAAAAGGATAAGGCTACCCAAAGAGAAGGTAGAGCTATATGAGAAGAAAAAAAAGAGTAATTAGCCTCTTAGTCCACAATCTTACTTAACATGTCTTTTAACAGAACACTCATGAAACGTGGCTCTCTAATTGCCCCTCTCTTAGCTAGCCTATCTACTCATTTGCTGGCCAATCTAAGTATATATGACATGTTAATCCCATTTGTCATCGAACTCTAATTCTATGGATAATGTCAAGGGATAATTGATCCAAGATAGCGTTGGTAGTTTCTTTAAGCAATCTCTTGGTTTTCATTTTTTACCATTGGTTTACCTCTGGTATCATTTGTATAACTTTACATTCCATTCCTAGATTGCTTTGTCAGATATCTCCATCACTAATGCTCATCATTGGTTACCATTGCCACCACCATCACCATCGGCCATCGGTGGCTAACACCACCACACATTGGCTTCTGCTACCACTACTGTCACTGTTCATTGCAAGCCAGCAATATTATCACCTTTTGGCTATTGCTACCGCCAGTAGCTGCCACTACCATCACCTGTCGGCCACCACCACCTTCTACCAGCCATCACCGTTATCATCCATTTCCACTGACGACTTCCTCCATCACCACCTATGGAATACAGCTACCACCACCTGTCAGCCACCATCATTGGCCTACATCACCAACTGCCCACCCACCATCATGTCCACTGCCAACATGTACACAATTACCATCATCACATATGTGATAGAAGTCCTCAAGAATTGTATGATGTCATTTTCCATATGGTTATAAGGATAACCAGCGCAGAAAAAAGGGAATTGTAATTCTATGGAATTGCAATTTGCTGAATCACAATTCTATAGTCCAATTGAAATCCTTGTATGAAACTCTCACAAAGCCTTTCCAGCTTGTGTACATGACTTCTCTATGAATCATTAGGATTTTATTCTTCTATTAATTTAATAGCATTCTTCCAATGACTGACGAGGTTATTATGTTCATGGTTGACTTTGTGAAATTTGTATCACATCTGTACTACATAAAATTAAGATATCCTTGGTCGCCTATGTTGAATTCTTGCAGGTGCATGTGTCAGAATCTTATATTTACTGTTTTGTATTCAGCAAGTATGAGAATTCAGAATTCGTGTACATAGCAGATATATTGGAAAATAGTTAATGTCATAGGATATGTTGGATTATTCCAATATGATATATGATGAATTGTCTCATATACCATAGTTGAGAGTTCAATGAGCTTAACAATATTATTTTAGAGAAGCGGGGAAGAACTGTTTGTGTAAGACAGTTCATACTCTATGTTAGTTGTTAATTTGGATTATGAAAATAAACTGAAGGAAATCTAGGAGTGCCATATTGTTGCATTTAGTCAGTGAGGTCTGATTATGAAAAACCAAGACTTGGGTAATTGGGTTCTTCACCGGCAGAGGCGGCTTGGCTTGGGTGGTAAAAACTGCTGGCAAGGAGCTTCTTACTGGGGGGAACTAGGAGTGCTTAGTACTCTGACATGTACTTCACATGAGTACATCACTTGTTTAGAGATATCCATGCATGCACATAATTGGTAACAGAAGCCCTAGACAATTCTCGGTATGTTCATGCTTGAGCAGTGCTTTTTGGTGTGGTTGGCTTCTTATTTTGTGCTAGCTTTTGTATGGATTGATATTCCATGGTGATTGAATGCACCGCAGACTCATCAAATCATGACAATTTATTTTTTCTTTGTGCAGAAAATGCTGCTGCCCTGTGGTCTACCTCCTGAAAGAGAAGAAGACTGAGCGTGTTCTCTGTCTTGAAATCAAGCATGCCAGGTTTTGAAATTAGACAAACACGGATTTCTGTCTGTAATGCATTTCTTTCATGTGATTGCCCTTCTTTGAAGAACAGGGAGAAAGTTCTACAAGACATAAAACTCATTTTAAGTCTGACATAGTTGTTATATAGAAGCTCTGTTAAGCTACGTTTGACCCTGCTTGTATAAGTGCTGATTTCAGCTTATAGCTTATTAAAGAACTTTTTAAAATTACAAGTGTGTTTGGTAACACCTAATGGGTAAGTGCATAAGCACTTACCCATAAGCAATAGAGGAAGGCTACCCACAAGTCTAATCACTTGTGCGGGAATTGTTAAACATCATCGGAAAAAAGGGCAGCTAAGTAAGTGAATCCCATCTAGAGCTCCTTCCTACTTTATTATAATATAAGCGGCTGTTTGAAGTATTGGAAGCTATTTTTAAACTTTAGTAATATTTTTATAATACTTATTTTATCCCTAAACTTTAATAAGTAGTTAAATAAATGTATTTAGCTTATTGTTGCTGTGGATAAGTGCTCCTATCGAGTCACTTGTCAAATCCAAAAGCACAGCCATAGAAAGCTTGGACTAGGAAAAGTGCTTTGGTCGTAGAAAGCTTGGACTATTATTACCTCCTCTAATTTTGGTACAACCAAAAGATGGATATATTCTCCTTTCCACAAAGGTTCTAAGTTCTAACTAATAAACAAATAATAAGTTGGTGAAAAAACCTTCTTTTTTATTAAATCAAAAAACCGATTTATTTAAATTAATTTCAATTTGAGCCGCGACGGCAAGGCATGTTGAATGAGAAGGTCCTCTTTACCAAAATAATAATGAAAGGACACCCAATAAAACAGAATAGTGATAAAGACCCGATATCGTAAGGTATTAGGTCCCTCAATTGTAGGACACCCAATATATTAATTGGACCAATCATACTTCTCTGATGAGATTTTGAGTCAATTAGATGGCCCCACATGTCCAATCTGATTCAATGAAATGGCCCTTTCAAGTTGGAATTATGTCTTTGACACATGGCATATGCTTGGAGCTGACAATTTCTTGCCCAATCCATCAACCCAATACTAGTGGGTGAAAACCCACTTACCCATTTAATACTGGGACATAAAACCCATCATAATTCATAGGCACACTATTACTTGGGAGAGCTACTAGGTCAAAGATGAGATCAGATGTTCTGGACCGTCCGATTTGTAGACATTTTTCAGCTTTTTTTATTTATTAATTTTATTTAATGATAAAGAAGTTGCTTCTAAATCAGATGCTTATGATAATTAAATGATATAACTGTTAACCTACATGAATTCCTTGCTTAAATGAGTGCCATTTGTCACGTTTTCGAGGTTATGTCATCTCAATCTACAGTGTAGAACCATATTAATGTTTGAAACAAGCCGAGGGTCATATATATATATATATATATATATATATGTACTAATGAGTGGGGATCCTCGGTGATGAACACGCCTGTGATGAATTGAAGCTGATCCTCTGTTAGTAAGCGAACAAAATCCCTTCTGTTAGCTGAAACAACCAAGAGGGAAAAATTCTCATAAAGCAACTCAGGTCGGTAAAATTATAATTTTGCCCTCTTGATTGTTTCAGTTAACAGAGGATCCTCTTTGGGATGGGCGTGTGCTGAGAGACAGCATCGAGGGGCAAAATGATATTTTTTGTCCCATAAAACATGTCATGTGGGGCAAAAATATCATTTTACCCCTCGGTACTATCTCTCAGCACATGCTCATCACAAGCGTGTTCATCAAAGAGATCCGCATCCCTAATAGGACCATTTTATATTAGACCTACTAATAATTATTAATATAGCTAGACCTTAAGACAACCTCGATATATATATATATATATATATATATATATATATATATATATATATATAAGAATTCTTTATTATGATT
>JAUPMG010271740.1:0-19272 GCA_031762675.1 Pachysandra terminalis
GCTAGTAGGTGACAATTTTCTTCAGTTTGAACTCCTTGGCGAACCTTGACTTGAGAGGTGGCAGCAACAAATGAAGATTAAGCACTTTCTTTTCCTGATTTTTCCCAAACAGGGCCTCAAGGTTCAAGATTTCTGGTTTGGGGGTTTTATGAATGGGTTTGGGTTGGTTTGGTTAGGTTTGGTTCAAGAGGGTTTAGAGTGGGTTGGTTTGGGTTTGATTTGGTTGGTTTGGGTTTAGTTGGGGTTTGATTGGGTTGGTTTAGGTTTAGTTGGTGTTTGGATTGGTTTGGTTAGGTTTGGTTCAAAAGGGTTTAGATTGGGTTGGTTTGGGTTTAGTTGGGGTTTGATTGGATTTGGTTGGGTTTGGTTCAAAAGGGTTTAGATTGGGTTGGTTTGGGTTTAGATTGGGTTTGGCTAGTTAGGTTTAGGGGTTTGGGTTTAGGGAGAGGGGGATTTCTGAGTTGTTTTTTTTGTGGGGGTCTTTTGGTTATTGCATTTTCTTTTTGGGGAGGGGCTGTAATAAAGTTTGCTGTGTTTTTTTTTTTTACAGGAGAAGACGGTGAAACAGGGGAGCGGAGAAGGGAGAAAGAAGAAGAAGAAGAAGAAGGAGAAGAAGAAGAAGGAAGAAATAGAGAGAGAGGGGAGAAGAACAGAGGGGAGGATTTTTCTGCTGGTGAAGAGAAGGGGGTTAGGGAGATGAGAGACGAAAACAGAGCACCGTGTGGAGATCTGTACAGGGGAGGAAGAGAGGTGGAGAAAGGAAAGTGCGAGAAGGACGGAGAAAGGCGCTGGGAGAGAGGTGGTGCGTGGTTGTTGTGGTGTAGGCGGACGGGGCAGCAGCAGGGGTGTGGTGGTGGTGCAGGCAAAGGCAGCAGGCGGACTGGGCAGGCAGCAGGGGCGTGGTGGTGCAGGCGGTGGCTCAAAGAGCAAGGAGCAGGGAGAGGTGCAAAGGAAGGTGGCGGCAATGGCAGGGGACTGGCAGTGCGGGCTGTGCGGCTGCTAGGGGCTATCCTTTTTTCCTTTCTCTTCGAGCTTCGTCCCTTGCGTCCTTAAATAGAAGAGGAGGGGGAGAGAAAAGGAAAGGGAAGGGAAAGGAGGGAAAGGAAGGAAAGAAGAAGAAGGAAAGGAAGGAAAAAGAAAGAAAGAGGAGGGGGAAGGAAGAACAAGAAGGGAAGAAGGAGAGCAAGGAAAGAAGAAAAAGAAGGAAAGAAGAGGAAGAAAGGAAGGAAGAGAGAAAAGGAAGGAGGGGGAGGGAGAGAGCACGTGGAGTGCTCTCTCCAAAATTTTCTTTCATTTATTTTTATTATATATATATATATATATATATATATTTGTCATTTTTGATAATTTGAAAATACCAAAAATAGCCCTTCGACTCTCGAATTTGGAATTTCGCAAAATCACAGTCGTTTCGAAGGTGTTTCCGTGAGTAATCCAAATTTGTTGTCGAAAAAATGTTTTGACCCTCGGATTTAATTGTTTGGCCGAAACGACCGATTTAGTGGCAAAATTGTTATTTTCCCGACGAACTTCAAATTAGCTCAAGATTATGCTCATTAGAGAGCATTTTGGCTTAGGAATTCAAATTTGAGGTTGAAAATGGATTTAGGACTGAAATGAATCAGGTAGGGTCTACCAGGGGTATTTTGATCATTTTCAAGAATTTTTGGGATTTTCAGGAATTTCTGGGAATCTAAAGGAATTTGTGTACATGGTAGAGATGAGATTCAGATGGTGATTTGGAGTTGCTGATTCTCAAGCCAAGCCTTCAAGGAGCTGCAAAACACAGAGAATTACACTTCAGTGCAAATTGGGGTGTCTACACTCATGTAGAATTCCTTTGAATTTTGATATATGATTGTTTGGTACTTGTGCATGAACTTGTTCTTCCTGAAATAAATAAAACATGTTATTAAAAAACAAATGTTATAACATTTAAGCAAATTAAAATAACTACAATAATTTTTCGATATACTTATTTACTCACATTTTCATCCATTAGCAGCATCCAAAATTGTTATTTCATTAGTGTTTTTGAAATCAACAACATCCCACATCTTGTTATCCTTACTTTCACAATCCAACGATCTTTAGAAGGATTTATTTGCTTAAAACATTGGTACCGAGGATTCATTATCTTGAAATGTACCTACAAAAAAAGTCAATAAAATTAATATATATTTGTTAAGTAAAATTTATGTAAGCTTAAGGCGGTTTAATAATTATAAATAAAGATAATAGCTGAATATCTCACAAGATTGTAAATTATTAAAAACTTCTTTGTATACAATGTTCAGTGTATATCTAGCTAAGTCCTTATTCTTGTTTTCATTTAAAAAATTTAGTCCTTGTGTATTAGTTGTTCATGAGATAGCAACATTGACACAAAGCAAACAAAAAATTCCCAATTCTGAGATTCCTGATTTATTCGTAACCTTCACCCCGTATTTCTACAGGTGTGGATAACAATGGTCAAAACATGAGCAGAAGCTTAAAAACAGTTCTAGTAAGATATAAGTAACTATAGCAACCCAAGCTGAAATAAATGAAATCTAAGTAATAAAAGTCTACATTTAGACTATTACAATAATTCTACTAGAGTGCGCTACCCAGTCCAGTCTCTCTCTCTCTCTCTCTCTCTCTCTCTCTCTCTCCGAATCTAAGTTCCTGAACTTGAAATATAAACAACACACATAAGCTGAAAGCCAGAATGAGTAAACCTTTGATGAAGTGTATCACTCATGTTTCAACATTTTGAGAAAAGTGTGATAAGTGTACAATGTGTAATAAACAGTATATGTGCCAGGGGTGAAGAGTGTGGTGGTTTACTATATATTTATACAATTTGAATTTCTCTCCCATTCTCACTAAGTATATTTCAACAATCAATATCTCTACACTACATGCCTATATCTATATGAGAATTAGGCCATGTGTTTTATACATAAGGCTCTCACACTGATATCAACAAAGACGTACAAATGCAAGTGAAATGGAAACGCTGTATGGAAGGTGAAATATCTTAAGTTCCCACGTGATCCCAATCTCTATCCGGGGTGTCCTAGTAACCTGAATTTTCCTTAGGATATTCCAGCAACCTGAAGTCATCCCCTGTATGAAGGGACTAAGGGATAGGATTATTCTATGTGTACATCATAGTTCTAAGGGGTTTCAACCTAGGAGGCACAATCCCCCTACTTTTTTTTATCACGGGCCCGAGGCCAATGCCCAAACCCACGTGTTTATTCCTTCAGGGAATCTTACATATTCAAAATCCAACAGAAAGTATAACATGATCTCACTGTCTCCCAAGCTTACACCAATGTGCGGATCCTTGGGATAGTTCACCGTCTTCCAAGCTTACACCAACGTGCGGATCCTTGGGTAACCATCATCCTCAAGACTGTAAAGGCCTCTCTATGTGGGTTCACTCTCAGCTTGGGTACGATAACAAGGGTCCTCTATAGGACAATAATAGCCATAAAGTCAATTAGCTCATGTGTTAGTCTAAACCCAAGGGTATCATATGGGGTATTAGACTAGGCCGTCACAGCCAGAAGGTCCATATGCAAATGTCTATATTCAAATCCATTTATTAATGCATCAAACAATATTTCACAGACATTTATTCAAATCATCAATCATATGGGCACAACCCCATTCTACTCTACCAAGTACCTCAATATGCACATACAACTAATAAGCCTATATTTATTATGGAATAGGGAAAACGGGGCAACTATACTTTCATTGACGAATGAGACAAAACCAGTTGAGCACATAGGCTCCAAACTCCACATCAATCACATTAGAACATTTAAATATAATTCATCATAAACATGTCTTTGAGGCATCAGGATGCCTTAACTAGTCATACACCTAAAAGAACTATGCAAGAAGTACATCAATAATATATTTTTCATCACAAATGATGGTTATCACTTCACCACTACTACCATTAGCATTCAAACACAAGTAATATGATGGTCTAGAGCTAATAGGAGTGTTTTGGGGCCATACACACTTGTTTTCCCAAAATCTCCTATTGCTCGGCCAAGTCTAGAAAATCTAACTTCCGGTTTGAGGGGGGGGGTCATATTTTGCATGGTGAGTCCTTTGGTCCCCGAAATAGGCCAAACACGTGAGGTCAGTCATGATACAGGTGCTCCCATTTGAATCACTCAAATTGGACCAAGGGAGTTGTTCGACGGGGTCCTCGGCGACCCTTCGGCGTGCCGAGATGTACAAAAGTGTGCCAAATAACGTGGCACCTCGGGGTTTGGTCCGGACGAGTCTCGATAGACCAAAGTGAACTCAATTTATCTACTGATTCGGTTCGGCGACCTCTTAGGCTTGCCGTGGCTGTCTTCGGCGACAATTCTAGAGAGTTCAAATAAGCTCTGAGATCCGGCAGACTGTTCGGCGCGCTGAAAAGGTCGTCGAAGCTCGGGAAAGGTCCAACAGGTTTGAAATTTCACCAGGAGGTTGATCTCACTCTCAGAAAGGTTCAATTATGCTTTATTTTTGATTTAGATTGGTCTAAAGTGGGGATTTGGGTTTTCTCTCTATCTTCCCCAAGTTTTGGTTTCCCACATATCAAGTCCAATCTAGAGGTTCGGGTTTTAGGTCACCAACTACAGCATGAAATCTAGGTAGAAATCCCAAGGAGAAGGTGGGCATTCAAAAATTGACCCTTCTCCTAGGTCACAATGCAAGAACACTTCCCAACACAACTTCCAAGGGAGGATACTCAACTTGGGGCATTGCCAGAATTGCATTGGGGTTGATCCGTTGTGTCTCTGCGATCTCCAATGGTCTCCCATATGCTCGAAGAGAAGAGAGGAAGAAGAAGAAAAAAAAATGAAGAGAATGGCTTAAGGTTCCTTTTTATAGGCTTACAGGTTAAGTTGGGAACAGGTTCAGCAGTAGGGGCAAAACTGATTTTCTGATCCTATATTTTTCAACTGGCTACCTAAGCAACTTCTGCTAGAGGGCTGGTGGGTCTGAGGTGGATCTCTAGAGTTGTCGGATATGATTTATTACCTTGTCTAATTATTTTATTTTAAATTAATCTCTAAGGTCTCTACTAACTAATGAGGTTGGCTACCTAAAATAACCTAATTTTGCTAATTAGTCTTGAGGTTTAAGGTAGATCCTAACGTGATTTAACTTCAGGTGGTTGAGGACTAGATGAGCACTAATCTCGCCTATTAGTGAGTTTGTTTTATTAAATTTAAATTAAACTTGAGTTCTAATCTTAATTAATTAGGATGATTATTCAGGTTCTTACTAACATACAACTGATCGTGACTAAAAATAGGTCTTGGCAAGTATATTCCGATATCTTTGAATGTCTGTCATTGGCTTTTATTTATGGTCATTGCAAAGCATACTTTTATTGGAAATTTCCTTCGCTTAAGAATGAAAGGCCATTTATGTTCATATGAGGTTATAACAATTCGAGGGAAGAAACTGTGAATATAATGTTATTTTCAGTAATTATTTATGCTTCTATGACTCTTGTAGCCAATTGAGTGACAACCAATCTTGTTCCGTTGCACAGTCCAGCTGATGGTTAAATATTTTTCAAGATAATAATTGGAGTTCCAACTTTCAATTCGAGCTCATGATTTGGTATTCTAGAGAATTTCAACTTATTCAAAAACTTGACGGGAAATAAAATATCTTGATTAGCAATATCGCTTAAAATTTGACTTATTGTGTCAGCACTTAAATATGTATGAGCATCACTTGGATGTGAATAAATAACATATCAGTTCAGCTTGTTGAACATGTTAAATTATGCTTTGTTTGACAAATCACATAAGTGTACTATAGAAACTCATCTGAAAGTGATGAAAGAATTTACGAATTGACTTTACCAACACATTCATTTCCTGTAAGTAATGTGGCTCCTTATAACTGTTCAACAGATTAGGGTACGTGGTTGAAACAATTTATTTTATTGGATCACTTTGAACGGGAATCAATAAATCACTTGGAATTTTATTCAAGTTTGATCATCTCCATCTTCTAAAGAAATTGCTTGCAATTTACAATCTCCAAGATTGAGTAACCATTTGGTGAATTCTTGCATTGAATACAAAGATGATCCGCTATGTGATTCTTTTCTATGTTGCATATTTATTGTTAGATGGAAGACTTTGCAATGATTCCACAGCTTGGATTTTTTGATAGATGCCGAAACAATTAACTGCTTGATTCCCTTCGATATTACGGGTAATATTTGTCTAAAGTCTCCTCCTAGAACAACTGTTTTACCACCAAAGAATTCTTCATCTGAGTATGGAATTATAAATCACATCAAATCTTTTAAGCATCGATCTACTGATTCGAAAGCATTTTTATGGGCCATTGGTGCTTCATCCCATTGATGAGGTCAGCTTTACGGATAAGCTCGGCTAATTGGGATTGTTGAGTGATTGGACAATATGAGTCTTCATCAAGATTAATAGGAATCTTAAATCTTGAATGAGCTGTTCTTCCACCAAGATTAATAGGAATCAACAAAGTTGCTATACCAGATAAGGCAACTGCTAAAACTATCTTTTGTTGTGATCGTAGTCTTGCTATTACTGTTTTTCAAACGTAAGTTATTCTTGTTCCTCCACTCCCGTAGAAAAAAAGTAGTCCACCTAAATTAGTCTGAACAACATTCACAACATTTTGATAGACTATTTTTTGTTGAATGTTCAAACCCTCATACATCATAAGAATTCTTCACGAAGCATCTGACAATTGTAATTCAATTCATCCATAATCAATCTGTTCTCAATATCAACTTGGAACAACATATTTGGCAAAGGTAGTGTTGGGAATTCCTTTAATGACCTGTACTTTTATTCATGATTTGCTCAATTTCAAACATAGCATAGTTTTTTATTTGCTCATCCATCAAATGTAATTCTTGATCGCACAAAATACGTCTTTATTGATGCAAAATGTCATCTGAAAGTAACTCCTAATGCCTATTCCATAATTCAAATGGCTCATTAATTTCACAAAATAGTAGCAACATCACGAACATTTGACGCAATTAAAAGCCAGTGGATCAATGTCCTGCCTCAACAATAGCGTGATGCCACTCGTTATCATCATCTAGTAATCCCGATGCCGAACATGCTGCTTTAAATGTTTGTTAAACAACTACATCAATAATCCTTATATATTCATAGCATTGTGCACATTTCACAATATTCAATAGCATTCTGAGAAAGAATCTTTCACCAGAGGTCGGATGTGCATAATATATTCTACTAATAGATCTACCAGACTTCCTTCTAGTCTATGTTTTCTCTTTCTTGTGACATACCCATTTTGTTTGAAAATCAACAAAAGTAGGCTCTCTGACATCTTCAAACAAACATTTGCAGTCATCCATTTAGTGAACTTTGTCTTTTGAATAATTTCCATACTGATCACATCATCTAAATTTTCATTATCTTCAAATATAACAGTTTGCTCTTATGGAAGATGAAATGATAGTCTTTCAACAGTAGTTTCTCTAAATTGTATGTCAAAATGAAAAATCCTCTAGCATGATTCTGATACTTAAATGTAACGACAATCTAAGTAAGTTTTTGTCTTATCAATCGGAGGGAGTTGTTGGTTGTCATCATCTCAACGGTTGCTCGATCTTGACCAGAGGTCAATGAGTGGTATTTAATTGATCTTGATGGGTTGCACCATTTGGCATTTATGTGAGCTAGATATTTTATAATCAATTCAATGTTATGTTGAATAACCCATATATTATCTATCTCAGTACCATTTTTTTTTATTGTTGTTCTCCCATTATTTCTCATTCTATATATTGGAAACCCTATGTCATCAATTGTGGTTTCAGTGCAAAATTTCCTTGGATAATGTTTTGAACATTTTCCCTCAACCATGCACGGTGATCTTGGATTCAAGTTTCCACATGGTCCATGGATCATGTACTGAATGACCGCTTCATACCCATCGGGATCTTCATTTTTATCAGATGTTTCGGCAGAAATGAATTTATCAATATCAGAAGGAGTTGGATGCGTATCATCCGGATGCAATAATAATAATATGTGTGCATGCGACAATCCTTTTTTCTAAAATTTGATGGTATATATTGCTGCATGGTATGAGTATATATTAGTTGAAAATTAATATATGATAAATAAATTTAATATTGAATACATTTTTTTACCTGCTATCACTCGTCCAAAATGCTGACCATGTCGTAGATCGCTCATCAACTGTTCCAACTTTATTTTAAAGGCTTGAGCAAAAATGTCAGGTTTGTCTTGTGGCTTTTGACCAGGAATTAAGTCTAAGAACTTTTCATTCCCTTTCCATTTTGAATTGCACGTGAATGTAATAAATCAATCAGGTGGACCTGCCCATCTACAAATCTCCATAACATCTTGATAATTTTGAATCATATATGTTAGTACCCCAATAAAAGATGATGGTAAAACTATATGCCTTCCTACTGACGCAGGAGTCATATCACCAGCAACAATTACACTCTTAAGTCCATTGTATAATTCTGCTCTTATTTTTGATTGATGTTTTCTGATATATGTCAACATTTCCTCTTCTATACATGTATAAGCATAGACCAAAATTGTTTGGAACAATCTCCCACTTTGAAGTAACGTTTGTCCTTCATTTGATCTTTGTTGGACTCTAAAAGCATAGTATTCTCTCACTCTTAATCTATTTCGTTTGGTTGCCCGATTTTCTCGAACATTCGTTTTTAAAATATCAATTCTATAACAATCTTCTGCATATGAAAATAGAAAGGATATTGCATAGATATAAAGCTTGGATGCAACTCGTTAATCCTTTTCAAACGTAAATCTCCGTCTTCAGCAATAATATCATGATGTGCATCATCTTCAAAACCATCTCCAACCATAAGTGCAACAACTTCAGATGAAGTTGGCAAATTATGTTGTCTACCATCTTTTGTCGGGTTCCAATTAGCCTTAAACAAATAGGAATGAAGGCTTGATCAGTGAATCTGTCTCTGGCCATCCGAAATACTTTGGTCAACTGATTATGTTCATCATGCATCTTTGAAAGGCCCTCAACAATTCCTAAATCTAGATTCGTTCCTTCAAAATCACCATTGAGCGAATTAATTCTGTTTGACACTTCATTATAAGTGTCGTAAATGTATAATTGGGCAAATTTTGGCTATTCACTGATACCCAGAAGCAATGAACCAATCTTGTGATGGTTCTGACCATTAATTTGAAAAACGTATGGTCTATTACCATTGTTGATTTGATTAACTATTCTTTTGCCCATTGGAGTGAAAGCGAACATCGAATTATACGCTCTCATGTTATCTTTGAACTTTCTAACCATGGGTCCATTTACTCAAGAAATCTTGTGTTTATCTTAGAAGAGGTAATAGGACATTTCCTTGCAGACAACATATCGAGAATTTAGGATTAACCGGTCTCTTGGACTTGTCGCTTGTTTCCTCATACCATACGATTGCTCCATAAAAAGGACATGTCTTGTTCGGTTCTCCAAAATCCCATGGTTCTTTGAATTTTCCTAAATGTTTATGATTATAGATTAGGGTTCATAATTAATAAAAATTTATAGAAAAAATAATAAATGTGGTATACTGTCCATACATACTTATTCTGGTGTCATCATTTCGCAGATTGTTTCGCGCAATGTTATTTCCATTAATTTCATCATGCATTACTTAGCAATCCTTATTTATTTGTTAAAATAATACGTATTAATTAAAATTATTAGGATTTTAAAGTAAAAAATGATTGAAAAAAATCAAGTATTTGGTCATCAAGTAAAACCTGACACAATTTCTGATGTTGTTTCATAGTGGTCATCTCTGTCTACTTGCGTCCTTGTAGCAAAGGAGTTTGTAATCGATGTGTCACAAACCAAATCGGAAACCTCATTTGAGATCCCAAATTTGAATTCATAACTCTCACTCCAAACAAAGCCTGGGAGTGCATAAGCAATATCTAGTGAAAAAGCTAAATAAAATCGATATTATATAAGGTATAAGTTATGAAATTTTAATATTCTTAAATAATATCCATTACAATAAGTCTACAGAAAAGTAGTGGAAGTTTATATGAGTCTAGTGTTTTTAAATCAACTCCTACCGAAGTTTAAGTAAAACCTTAAACAAATTCCTAGAGATGACTAACGTTTATATGAGATCAAATATCAGAGTAGCAAGATATGATAGGAAAATCGCATTAAGGGGTAATAGTAAGGTAAAGATATACGTTAAAATCCAAGAAATAAACAAAGGAAAGAAAGTTGATAAGATACAAGTCCATATTTAGTTAAAATCCCGATAAAACATTTATACAACTGGAAATTTAAATAAGAAAATTACTACTTTATTAAATTACATCAAGCAACAACGAATATTCTATTCTTCATCTTCCGAGCTTCATTTTGATATTTATCTAAAAGACCTGAAATGTGGTTGCTTAAAAGCATGAGGTACACAAGCTAGTAAGTAAATAACTTCACAATTATGCATGATTAATGTAAAGTCAAGTCATTACTCAATAATCCAGTTCACACAACAAACAATTTAATTAGATGAAATGAGATGCATGAGGTCGTTTATTAATTAATGCATGTTGTGCACCTATTTTATAGTAATCACCAAATGTGATTTAACAAGCATTCTAGTATGAAATGGAGTCTATGTGGATTCCACGTAGACCGATCCATCTTTGGGCAAGATGGCTTAATAGACCATCCCCCAAAGATAAGACCCTTTTTGACTAGTAATCGTACATGTTGGTACCTTATATGATCTCAATCGTGCTACCTAAGGATGCTCACTAAGATTCCATTTCATAGTATGGCAGAAGTAGCAGATCATTCTATGTGCGTAACATAGTTTCTAGGGGTTTCAACCTGGAGGACACAAGCGCCTCACCTTATTTTCGATCATAGGGACAAATCCTAAGGTACACACAATCCCGATCTACTATCAGAGCTCACACACATGATTTGGATGTTGGGTCTTATCAATATGAAGAGCCCTCACCTATCATCTTTCCTCATATCTTTTAGGATCATCACCTAGGACGTATCCTGCACCATGGGAGAAAACAACAATTGGTCTATTGGGATGATCAGTTCCTCAACTCACATAAATCTAAGTCTCCTCACTTATCATGATTTCCAGATCATAATACTGTAATGTAATAATCAGGACTCTCGTAAGGACTCAAGAACAGGGTATTACTCATAGACCAAATCCATGGTCAAGAGCCAATGCAGTGCCTGTGAGTGAGTGCACATTAACGAAACATTCAATTTTTGTGTACAAGGTGTAATACAAGCAACAAGCATGTAGATCATCAATTTTCATAAGTAATTGGAATCACATTCTAGGTAACATGGATAGTGGAACCATAGAGAGGAAATCACATAAGAAAATCTAAGTGTTCATATGGGATGCATTATCAGTTATGTGTACATTATTCATTCCCATCTAACCTTCATATTCATCAACAAATATAGTCCATCATGAGGAGGCATGTATAATAACAATCGCACTGAACTTCACATAACATCATAGTTGATAAGATTACATTGATCCTATGTTACATACAAGGTACATTATGTTTAACTGAAGAGCATACACCACACGTTTTCTTGTATTGCCATACCAACTAACCAAATCATAGAGTGTGAAATACATTATAAATCATACTAGAGTGTATATTTCATCAATTCCAATCATAAACCATGCTATGTGTATCATCTAACAAACATTAGTATGTAAGGCTAAAACCTCAGGTTCGGCGATGTCTTCAGCGAGGTGTTCGGAGCACCGAAGCCTGCCTTGGCGACCTACTCGGCGGACCGAATTGAGATTCGGCGACAAAACCAGGGGACCAATATTCGGCGACCTCTTCGGCGCACCGAACTGGGATTCGGCGAGGTGTTCATGCTCGACGACCATCCCAAGGGGTATATTCATGCTCGCCAACCTGTTCGGCAAGCCGAACAGTCAGCCTACGGCCCAGAATGTGTTCGGCGACCCGTTCGGTGCACTGAACGTCGCGAACAGGCTATTTACAAAGGGGTTTTCTCCCAAAATGAAAATACAAGCCATGGAAAACCATATACATGCATTTGTCGTCTAAATTCAACACATTTCATTTCCTAAAAACATGATTCTAGGCCAACATTCTAATTGAAAGTATTCAAACCATTGTTCAACTTCCATCACAACCAAAGGAAACTAGATATATGCATTTGTTAATTAAAATCCAACAAATTCCATCTTTGAAACATGATACTAATTCATCACTTCAAATCAAGACAATCAATCTTTTCATTAACATTCTAAAACATGCGAGAACCGGAAATTGGTGAGAAACAACTTAAATCTACTTTAATCAATGTATAAAATGAAGAGATCTACTTACCTCCACAAGAAATCCAAGGCAAACATCAAGCATGCAAGACTCCTTCTTCTCCCACCTTTAAGCTCCAAGCCAACCCCAAACCATCAAAATGAGAAGAGAACATGAGATTCTCTTTCTCTCTCTCAAACAACAACCCAAGCCAAGTGTCTCCATCTTCACCTTCCAATCTCACCTAAACAAATCTAGACCCTCCAAACTCACCCGCTCAAATCTAGCCTTCCAAACTCACCCTCTCAAATCTTGCCTTACACCTCATCCAAACAAGATCAAACCTCAACCCTTGATTGAATTGTGGGTGGGAGTTGGTAATACCCACTACCCACTCCTACTCTCCTTCAATCCAAGCCACACAAACAAGCACACTTAAGCAAGATTAAATCCTAACTATCTAAACAAACACAAATCTCAAATGAATCTAGGCCACTCATCAAAATCATGATCTAGAAGGTCAAACACTGAATCAAACATAGAAGGGCTATGCTACGATGTGTAGCACCAAGGCCAACCAAACACAACATGCACGATTGCATGGTCGGATCTAATCCGATCGGCGATCCAACAAAGGAAAACAACCATCACATGATATAAAGTATAAACATGCACAAATAGGAAGAGTAAAGTAGCAACAAAATTTATTTCCTATTTAATTACTAAATTAGATTATCTAACTAACAATGCTCCTATGTCTATCTGGCTGGTCTAATCAGTTTTAATGACCTAGGAAATGTAAAGTAGCAACAACATTTATTTCCTATTTAATTATTAAATTAGATTATCTAACTAACGCTGCTCCTAAGTCATATAATCAATAATATATATGAATTTTAGTTATAGATAGTATTGATGAATTTTGGAAAGATGATGTTGATAAATTTTAGATATTTTTTTTGGAAACCAGATGGAGATGGTAGCAATTGTGTTGGATTAGGATTATATGGATGGTATTGATATCCTGATCCAAAGTAAGGTTAATGATACAAATAAGGTTAAAAATAATTATATTAAAAATATTAAAATATAGAATGCTATAAAAGACTAAAGAAATATCAAGTGGTTGTGTAGGATGATACCCAAATGGAGTCCAATTCAGGTAGAATTGATTTGCTGTTGAATATAATGGAATTAATAAATAGCGTTATTAACAATATCATAAATGTGAATAATAATAGCAAATTAATAGAAATTTATATGCCAAGTGTATGATGGTTTGAATTAGTGTCGGAAGAAAGGCATCTAGATGTTTACACGCAATACATTACTTCTATTTCTACGACGTGCAATTTCTAACATGCTTAATCTTCAGGCATATTGTACCTATTGTTTATCATTAAGATCCATAATAACTACAAATTCATATAAAAAGTTGATAACATGGTATTTCATATAAATAGTCAAGTGTGATGCATAAAAGTAAATATGACAAACTATAACACTTCATATCATTATTTCCCACCGTCCACCATAATTCCCCGCTAAATTTGATGTTGTGTCAAAGTAAATGAATATAAATATACCTATTCGTAGAAGTAGTTTGAGAATAAATAAATAAAATGGTGGTATGAATATTATGGTAAAAATGAATATACAAATGTACTTACCTCTATATTTTGCACTTCAAACAAAGAATACGACTTAAAATTGTAAGGTAGAGCAATGCAAAATGGATACTGCAACCAAAGAGAAGAATTTAATATTTTATCAGTGAAATAGTTTTTCAAAATTTCCATTGAAATAAAGAGTGCCTATTTTACATTAAAACAAAAAGAGCCTAAGCATTATTTATTTCTCCTTAATTTTTTTTCATTTCAAAGCATTTCTTCTTTCCACTCTATTTACATGTGTATTAATTGAAGTAATTAATGACTTATGAATTTTATTTACTTTTGGAAAATATTTTAGAAATCAGTATTTATTTCTGAAAAATATTTTAAAAATCAGTAAAATATTTATCATCATTTTATAAGTAAAATAATCTTATGAATTTTATTTGTTTGAAATTTTGGATTTTTCATTGAAACAAACAAAGCATATTAATGAATTTCTGGATTTTCCTTTGAAAAAAATAGACTATTACACATGAATTTATGTTCTGCAAATGTATTATTAGAAAAAGAAAAAGGATTCAATTATGAGATATATAAGATTATCTCAATGAACAGATAAACAACGTAAGCTACGTAATGATTTTATTTGTGTCACCTGCATGTTTGGAAATTATATATTTAATTAAAAACATATTTACTATAGTAGATATTTCATTTGGGGCACGTGATCTGTCTCAGTATTGTCCCAATTAGTACTTTATCAGTAAAATATTTTTTTGAATTTTATTTAATTGAAAGAGGTAGGAATTTTCATAGTTCTACACTAGGCATGTTCATAATATGTGATGAAGCAATAGATAATGTATATAGGATCATGGGTTGTATGTGTTTATAAGTAGCATGTGATCTATGATTTATACATGTTATTTGAAGATATGTTCATGATTGATGAAATTTAAGATCTATGAATTTTAATGTTTGAGAATGTAGTGAATTTCCATGAAAATCTTGTATGAAGGTTAGGTTTTAATCCTAGCATGCTAAGTTAGTTTGTATTGATGTAATTTATGATTTTATTGTATGAAAATGATAACTTTTGATGTTTGGAGGTTTTAGCATGAAGAACTAGGAAGAAATTCCAAATCTGGGCACTAACTGCTTGCTCGGCAGCTGCCGAGGTACCTGCTGAGACTCACAAACTTGCGGGACTTGCTACCGAGCCGCGATAGCTGCCGAGAGGGTTCGGCAGGAAGCTCGGCAGTTGCTGAGCTCCAATGGCTTTGTAACTTTATAGGAAGCCGCATGAGGCTATTTAGAGGGTGTGTGTGCAAGTGGTTTGTGTGCGAAATGCTTGTATAAGATTTTGTGCAATATATGGTGCAAACTGCCTAGTTTTAGTGTGAAATCTGTTATGTATGTTGCGTCATGATATATTTCTATTATTTTAAGGGTTGTAACATGACATAAATTATGCGGATGAAGTTAGGATGTGTTGAACTTTGTTTGATTGATTTCTATGCAAATTGTCATTTTTCCTCATAATTATTTATAGAACTGCACAGTGATGAAAGTGATTTATGACATGTACAGATGAACCATGTGTGGCAAGTAACATGAGATGTTTAACCTGCTTGTTGAATTGTAAGGTGAATTTCCTACATTCGGTAGATCCCTAAGGGAAAGGGGGCAGCTTATCTTGCCTAGGATCTCATTCCCTGAAAGGAAAGATGGTGGTATTCTACCTTAGGTTGCAGATAATCCCTAGAAGCATGATGGCATATTTTTTGCATTGGGTTGTATATAATTCCTGAAAGGAAAGATGGTGGCATTCTACCTTGGGTTGTATATAATCCTTGAAAGCAATAATTATTAACAGTTACTCGGTCGTTGTCGTTGTTGTGTCGGTAAGGCTTGACCTAACCACCTTTACATTGAAATGTGTCATATCATACAAATACTCATGTCATACGATGTATTGCACAATAAACTTCATATTGCGCAATAAACTCCACCTTACACATTATACGCCACATCACACATCATACTTAGCATCACACTCTATACATTACTTCACACACCATTCACTTTGCATGTCTTGAAGCTAGATGGAAATGGAACATTGTTATCGGATGGAATTGTGGTAATTCCATGTATGAAGTTATAGCATGATGATGCTTTTAACATAATAGGATCTTGAACATTGATTATGATAATTATGGAATATTGTTGGAAAGCATGAGATTGTGGAATCTTGTATACTTATATGTAAGATATGTGTAATAGACTATAAGCATGATGAGGATGTTGTGACTGAACTACTTATGTGAATTTTTGTTTAAATTTGCATGAATGGATGTTTTTGTCATATGACTATGAAAGTATCTATTGTATTGTTATGGAGTTTCCTATTGAGCTCCCGAGCTCATTCCTATTGATTTAATAGGTGAATACCTCGACTGATGTGGGCTTACAGGAAGGACTCCGAAGTGTAGTTTGTTATATGACTGTTTTATTTTAAGTTTTTGACCCCTTGTGGGCTATGTGGTTGTAATCACTTTATAATTATGAGTACTTTAGAATTTGAGGGTGTAAAGGGTGTTTTGTGAGGGAATCACCAATGGTAGAATTACTGATCGATGGGAACCTAAATCGGCAAGCGACTGTACCCATCTTTAAAAGAATCAAAAGAGCAAGATTGAGTGTCCGTTAGCAAGGGTCGAATAGGACTAGGGGAGAGTGTTAGAAGTCCATGATTTCTTTTCAGAGCCAAGTTTGAGCAATCTTCCATACTTCTCCCATTAACCATAATCTAATGGTGGTTTTAGACTGCACCTGCAACAGGTTGCTTACGTACCCAAATATGGATCAAGTCAGACGTAGTTCAAGTCCTAGGACTTCGTGAGTACACGTCAGAGGTGCGTTCTTGTAGTCTAGCCCGTTCAGAGAATTCTCCAGCCCTGTTCTTGAAGAATGAGCTATTATTTATTATGTTTAGGAGAAAGATATCGGAAGTTAGAAATCCGTTAGGTGGTTACTAATGGTGTTAAGATGCTTACCCGGGGTAACATGGATTAATTACTCCAATCTCGTAAGTGGACCAATCCCAATTCATATTGGAGAATTATATGTTTGCCATTGAAAATCGTGACACGACATGTAGTTTATATCAAGAGGTTAGTGAGTCACCTTGCATGTCACGCTCATGACGCCGAGATATGGGCGATGGCGATCGGTAGTATTAGTGTTGTAGAAGTTGTTTTAGCCTTGGAGTTGTTGAGGTTATATAGCCTTAACACTCTTGAGGTTCTCCAACTTTAGTGCTTTCGAGACTGTATGTTGGAGTGTCAATGTCTTACAACGTCCGTGGTTGTCTTTATGTCACGCCCCCCAAATCCGAGATATGCATCTCGAGGATTCCAAGGAACTGACCTTCAGACCCACCACGTGGATATGGATAACCAGCCACAATATCAACCCTCACCTTTGTTGAATCAGAGTTAAGACAATATAAAAAATCAGCGAAAGCCTCTCTTAATTAAAACCTTGCGCAATTGAAAATAAGTCAAGCTAACAACCCACAAATAAAAGTAATCAAATCTTAATTACAAGTTTTTGCCCACTAGGGGTCAAACCAAGGTAATTAAAAACATAGTATACACCATCATGAAAATCAAATATTTAAACCCAAAGGGATCTCTTCTCTAGACCGGCACATCAAACGAACAGATCACCTGTACAGATAAGGATCAGCCGAAGCCTAGTAGAGAAATCCAATGAGACTACAATATCTACTTTTATGCATGCTTAACAATACGATTCATTACATGCATTTCAATCATCATATAATACCGTAGTCATATGTGTATTAAACATGTCATCGTACGATGTCTCAGAACTAGTATGAATAATACAATCACCATATGAAGACACTATTCACATGGAAATCACACAATAACAAGTCATAATAAGTCAATAGTCACTAATCCCATAGTCCCACTATGTCCAAGCTACCCACATGATCCCATCATGTTTAAACATATTCTACATGGTCCAACTATATTCTAAACAACACATGCATACATGCGTACACATGGTCCCACCATGGGACACAACCACAAAGATCACAACAGTCACATAGTTTCACAATGTTTCACAACAATACTACATGGTCCCATCATGCTACGACCAATCACATAAACAAACACCACATGGTCTCACTATGCTATGACCAATCACATTAAACATACAACACATGGTCCCACCATGCTACGGCCAATCACATAAACACAAATCACATATCATGAACATAACCATTCTTTAAGGGATTTGCACCCACGGAGGAAGCCTCCTGTACCATTTCTTTAGGGACTTGCACCCACGGCGGAATTACACCCGTAACCACATAAATATACATCACATATCATACACATAGTCTAACTATGTTCCCAACAATATTCACATAACCATTCTTTTAGGGACTTGCACCCACAGAGGAAGTCACCTTTACAAACCTTTCCTTTAGGGACTTTCACCCACGGTGGAAACACACGTATAACCACATGGTCCCACCATGCTACGATCAATCAACCACAAGGTCCCACCTTGCTACGACCAATGTGACTCAATCACAATCACAGTCACAATCACATTCACAATCAAACAAGTCATAATGAATATGCACCACAGTCAACTCAAACACAAGTGCAATGCAATGCAAGTGGATGACGTAAGCATGGAGTGTGCAATGTAATGCGGGGTGTCACCAGGCCCAACCCAGTCACGTGCTCATTCCAACTCACGACCATACAATCCATCATTTTAAGGACTTACACCCACGATAGAAACACCATTTCTATTCCTTAAGAGATTTGCACTCATGGTGGAATACACCAGTAAATTCATATTCCGTTTAGGGACTTACACCCACAGTGGAAGCTCATTTGTAACCCAAAGTCTTCCCTTTAGGGACTCTCACCCACGGTGGAATACACCCATATAAAGCCTTGCCTTTAGGGACTTTCACCCACGGTGGAAGCTCACCTATCCTGTAATGACCCAAAAACCCTTAAGAAGATTTTTTTCCCTTTTTGTTTGTATTATTGTGGTATTTTTATTTGCTTTTGTTTAGTTATTGTTTGTGCTAATTGACTTAGGGAGTTAATTCTAATTATATTTATTTTCGTTGGGGTACTTCTGTTATTTTAGTGAGTATGGGGTTTAGTGTGTATTTATCACTTTTGCTTTGAATTGGTTCAACGCACGGTTGTGCGTTGAAC